>VDFB02000363.1:43914354-44196636 GCA_007258455.2 Sequoia sempervirens
AAAATATAATTGCTTTTTGATTTTTATGAGCTTTTGAAAACAATGGGTAATATCTTTTATTTGACTTTTAATTGAAAATTTTTAGGGGGTTTTGAAGGAAAAAAACTGGTATAAAAATACTTCAAAATAGGATCAAGGGGGATTATGATGGATTCACCTCCTCTACACTTAGATTGTTCAAGAAACCTCAAATTTTATTGAAGATGCTTCGAGCAGGAAACAGGAGGAACCGCGGGGGGGATGGGGATCAAGTGCAAAGGGAAGTAGATGGCATGAGAGATGGAGGTTAGCTTGAAGTGAAACAAGGATCTAGACAGGAGCAACATACAAGTTAGCAAGGTTGCCACTACTTTCTCTTGGAATCGGACAGAGACAGGAGGAATCCAAGGATGAAGGCCATGATATCTATCGGTGAAAGAGCGGCCGAACAAAAAAATGTTTTCCAAAATGGCTTCTGTAGATGAATTCAGACAGAGTTTCATCCAGTCCTCCATTTGGCTAGCTCGATATTTTATCATAATATTATCATAGCATATACTGCATCGATACCCAGGGTTGTTTCTACTTTTATTATGGATGGAATAAGGTAACTGGGGAGAATTTTAGATCCCGACTGACATCAACATAAACGATCTGGAGGGTGGAGGATTCTGGAGGAAAGGAGAGCGACGTCCAACATAACCTGAAATCCATCATCTTCTCATTCAAGAAACTACAGTAAGGACCGGGATTCTCTGCACGAAAACGGGTAAATTCTCTCCTAGATGAATTTGGTTGATCCTCAAACGCCGTGTTCTATATGCAAGAATTTGTGTTGCGGTTAAGTTGTAATTTGCGTAGCAGAGTTAAATAATTCTAATAGAATATTCGATTAGGGAGATCTAAATGCTTATCTTACTGGCTCTGATAATAACAATCATTGCTTCTCCTATTCGTCTTTTCTTATTGGAGTCCCTGATTTCATTTGCATGCACTGGCGTTTGTTCTTGCATGCGCACCTTTTTGTTCTTATATTCGTGTAGTGCTATAAGGGTTAGGGAGGTCCTTCCTTCTTAGTCCACCATTAGACTCGACCATTTGTTCACCCAGCCGTCCTCATGCACTTGAAAAGTTCTGTCGCCTTATCAACAGATCCAATTTGTGCGCATTCCTCTGTCATATTTCTTCCATGCAATGAGATCTCCGTGAAGTGTTTTATTTAGTGTCATCAATATTCTGCCCTTAAGCCATGTAGATCTGCGTACCTCCAGCATTGATGGCATCTGTGGTAGTTACTCTCTCCTCAATGGTCATCCAGTGGTAGGTTCGGTTATCTGCTCGAATTTCCAACTCTTAAGTTGTTGTTTGGATGTATTTTCCATAACCTTCTGTAGTCTGATTCGCCTTCGCTGTGTATGAATGCTAATTTTTAGCTTTCTGTGCCTTTTATTTGATGTTGGTGATTAATGGCTTTTATGTGTGTTTGGCGTCCGTTGGTATTGGTTCTCTTCTAGCTCTCTCTTTTGACAGTCATCAGGCTGATTGCCACGCTTTAGTTATGTTCTTGATAAATTTGTGTTTGGATATTCAATGCTTTTTTTAGCTATAACTAATTGCTTGCATTTTGAGATTTTTATTGGTTGAGTAAAGATGACTATTGGGTGCACAGCCAATCCTTCATAAGGATCTCATAAATCAATCTTGATTTGAATATTTAATCTTTTGATCGATTTAAATCGTTAAACCATAGGTTATTTCAACCTGAGAAACTCTTACTTTTTGGTTTGTTTTATTTTGGGTTCGGCCTCTCTTTTAGCTTGTGTAAATGGTTTCTCTCCCTAGGCGTCGATCTGTTACTTCCTGGCTATCGATGCATACACTTGAGCTGGGAATAGACACTTAGGCCCATTTTGCAGTTTGTCTCATGTAGCATCACCATTATTCTCCATAAGAATAGCGCCCTTTTTCATATGAAGGAAATGGTTTTCTTCTCTCAGAAAAATTTCTCTGGCAGCCAATCTTCTGCAGTCTTCTCATTCTTTTGCCTTGCAAGTTCTGCTTGGTGTTGTAGTCGCTGCTCTACTTTAGTCGTCTGTTGTTTACTAGACCGTAGGGTGCTTGAGATGCCTGATTTGTTCATCTCAACTTTCCCTCAGCTTTGGGTTTTGTTTCACTTCCTCGTCTTCATCATTGTCGTTAAATGAGTATTCAACATCGATGTATTCGTTGGAGCTAACCCCAGATGCATTTTCTTGTAAGTTTCTTAGCCTTCCAAACACAATTATGTGCCCACAGGTTCTCTGTCAATGGTTCCTTGTAGTAGCGTTCAATGATGACAGAGTCCGCCTGCAACATGATAAGTAATGTACAAGGTTGCAGCATGAATATAATTGTGTGAGAGGGAGGTCAATTTGAAATAAGGGCCTTCTCAGGTCGAACGCCTTCATTCTTCTGGTAGGCTCGTAGCCTTAGCTTTGCACTTGGGTTTAGGATGCAATTTATACCTGTGTTTTATATTTGGTATATCATTTCTATTAATCAATGAATACACAACAGTCAATGAATATAATTAATATTTGATGGACCACCATTAAGTTTGAATTCGGTCTCTCTGTACAAGCATTATCCTTCGAGATTAGATTTTAATTTGTTAATAGGATTTTGCCTCTTCAACGACTGGAAGCTCCTGTCACCTCTGGATCAACAACTAAAGCCTTCATCACTTGTTTATCCGTAATACAATCGACCACTATTTGGTTCATTGCTAGACATGCACAGTTATACATATAATATGCAGTTTCCCATTTATTCATTGATTTGATGCCTTCTTTGTGGTATGTGTGGTATATGAATAGATATGTCTGTTCTGATGATGAGTTGTCTTTCTTCTGTAATTTCTAACTGCATCTGAGAGTATAATTATTATTTCTGAAATTTAGGAGTTGTGATATATATATATATATATAATCTAGGATAATGTAGATTTGCTTATTAGATTAAAGATTGAAAATGAGGTGTTAATCGGTCAATAATACAAGAGGATGTATAATTAAATGCTTATTGTGATGGGAATTAAATTTGAAGGAGGAGAAATATAAATTTTATCAATGGCCTTTATATAAATTATGCTATTCAATTGTGCTTCTTTTAGAAAATAAAGTGGCTCGAGATATTTAGTGTATCTAATTTTTGATTATGAAAATGAAAGTAGGTAAAGGAAAATTAAATACATTTGTCTATATCACTTTATGTGTGTGTGTGTGTGTATATATATATACACTACGATTGTAATTTAAAAAAAAAAAAAAACAATTATTATACATCAGATATAGATGTTGTGGAATGTTCTCTCGCTTTAAGTTAGATGATTATAGTGGGTAATGAAATTAGAATTATATTTGGTGGTATGGATCAGTAGTTTAGAAAGTTAAATTAGAATGAAAAGAGATTAAATCAATTCCAGTGGGTAAGAGAAGAGTTTATTAAATTAGATTAGAATATTAATTATATTTATGGTTATGATTTATAGACCTTAAATTATTTTAATAGTTCTTAATGGGTGTGTAAAGAAATTGTTAATGATGATTTAAATGTTCCTTATGATTTATCAGCTGAATAAGTTAGTGGGAGTATTCCGTTTGAGTAAACATGTATTGAGTCTGTAGTACCCACTCTTCTAGTATGTAATTTTGTATGGGTCACATAATGCTTATGAATAGAAATTTGAGTTTAGCGCGTATTTGTGGTTCGGTGTTACTTTTGTGTTGGAATAGATTCCTCCTTGAAAGTCTTCTGAGTGAACCCTTGGTTGGTCAGTCAATGAGTTGGAGCAGCTCAAGTTGTCGAACTACGGTGCCTCTGCGAATTATATACGTAGGCAAGGCCATCGAGTGATGAGCTCCCGAGGCATTAGGTCGGGCCCCTAGGACTGTCCCTCTGAGTCTTGTTTGAGTCTTATCGTTTATTTCCGGTAACGTAAAAAAAAACTACCATTGATATATATATAGCTTCTCTTAGTGATCATGCGCTAACTATCTTTGATCTGATGTGTGTGCCAAGTCATGTAGATCTTGCAGGTATAGGCATTGGGAGCAAGGACTTGTCAATAAAATGGAATGTAAGAGGTATGTTAAGTTGACCTAAGTGGACTCTATTGCCAAGTTAGTAAATCACTTCTATCTTTTTTTGTAGCTTGTGTGATCATTGAGTATAGCTATAAGTAGTGAATAGTGTTGTTATTATCTTTGTTTTGTTGTTAGTTGTTTGTGAAGTAACCTCGCGTGCCCCAGAGAACTAAGTGTACTAGTGTAATGTAATGTGTTATATGTTATGGTTAATGTTCTTGTATGTTCAATTGTAATGTTTAAAAAAAAAAATTTGTTTGCTTTGTCTGTGTTCTCTGGGTTGCATGACGGGCGTTACATAAGTGATATTACATTGGAGCTCTTCGGGCCCACCATACGTACATGGTGGAATTCCCAAAATCAAGATTTAAAAGATGAGCTCATTAACCATTTAGTTGTGCTATTCGGTGATAAAACATTCAACCGAACCAAGTTCCTTAAGAAATATGGTAGCTATCTAAAGTATGCGAGGGGCCAATATAGGTCACATTTAGAGAAGAACAAAAGGTATGAGCATCCCCCCAGGATTCCAGAGAGAGAGTGGAAGGACCTAGTGTCCGATGGAAAGGAGAAGTCTAAAAAGAAAAAAGGAAAGACACAATCAGGCCAAGGAAGGTATGTGATACTATCAACAATGTAATTATATACTAATTACTCTTTCTTTCTACATAATCTAACGTATTTCAAACTTTTCATAGGCTTCCTGACACATCAAAGGAAACAAAGGCAAGACTAGAAAAACACGAGCAACACAAACTTGGTTCTAGTGGTTATATGAAATTAGCTACACGAATTGTAAGTACCAATAAATGAAATATAGTATCCAAATAATAAATTGAAAACAATTTTGGTTTTATCACACCATAGAAGCAAAATTCATGATCTTATGCAAAAATGTAGGGCTCTAAATTTAACAGAGTTCCCACAGAAGATGACTTGAAGATTTCCTTCCAGCAAGGCTATGGAGCTATGGTTGAACACCTAAGAGTCTTGACTGGGCAAACACAACCTTCCACTACATCCTACAAGTAGGTAAATAAACTCAATAAAGTTTATTTAAAATTGAATACTTGTGCAATCTATTCAATATTAATCTCCACCATAAAGTAATTACATGCCTATTTATTTTAAACATTCAAGCAATGATAATACTGCACATGACATTGGAATACAGCCTGGTGAGGGTGGAGCACAACCTACAGATGAAGGTCATGGTGTGCATCCCGATACTTTAGAGCATGTAGAGCGTGATCAACATGTTGAGCATGATCAGGCTAGAAGATGAGAACTTATTTATCGGGTAGAAGCCGGTGCTACAAAATTCTTTGACATATTGTTACTTGGTGGTATGCATTGTTATTATAAACTTGCTGCATGCTGCAGCTTTTGGTATGCCGGTAGGTCGTGGTGGCATAGTCGTCAAAGCCAGAATCAAAGGAACATGATGTGGCCCCATGAATTATAGAAGGACCACTCTCATGTTCTCTTAAACATATTTAATGTAACCTTTAAGTGACTTTCAACTATAGATCCGAGGATTTAGAGATTGTTTAGCATAGTGAGCATGAATACATAAGCAAGTTCGAATGTTGTGGACCCATTCGAGGTAGAAATAGAACCACTCTAATGTTCTTTTAATTAATGAAATACTTGTAACAATAATAATAAAACATAATGGTTTAACTGCTTTCTTATTAGGTAGGCCCTTGTCCGTCATGAAATGACGACTAAGAAGTGCATTCCAGATCGAGTAGAAGGCGGAACAAATAAAGGGAAAACAATTTAGAAAATGATACTCCACTTCAGTTTTTGTATTTAAAAAGAAAAGAAAAAGTGATTGTAATCATATCATGGTAAAATATATTTTTGCGATAATATGTAAAAACTGAAAGAATGAATATTATATGTTAATGAATGAATGTGAATATGTTAATTAATGAATGTTATATGTTAATGAATGAATGTTATATGTTATTAATGGATGAATGAATCAATGTTATATGTTATTAATTGATGAATGAATGATTAATGTTATATGATTGGGTATGGGGAATTGAGAGTGATGTGAGGAGGGGGGAGGGGCCAAATGAGCTTCCACCATCACGTGGTTGGCCCTATTAAGTAGAGAATATTAAACTATTCTTGAAACAAAGAGAAGCTCAATAAGGTAATACACTTTTCAATATAAGAAATGCATCGTTTGAAGCATCAAACCAATATGCAAAGATGAAATAAAGTGCTAACTTTTCACTATTGTGGCAGAAAAATGATTCTTTATACCCTGAATCCATGTTGTGCATCATAATTTGAAGTTGTTTCCATTCCAATGTTATGAGTTTAGTTTCTTTGTATGGCTTTGTATGAATACCACATTGTGTTGTGTGTGGATTTGGTTTCAAAGCTCCGTTTCTTCTATTTTTAGTGGTGACATAAATCTAAAATTTGACTTTTGTGCATAATAGGTTAGTGGAAAAATTGACAACTCTGAAGAGTTTAGAGGCTCGATTGAGATAGAGACATGGATATTTGGATCTTTTTGTTGGTGGGAGGCTTCAACTTAACCATGAAATTTTGTACCATCTGTAGGTATGAAAAAGTTTCTCTACTTACATTCATTCTTGATCATAAATGTTGTAAATGATATTAATGCTTCAAACTTAAGATTCGTTTCATTGTTATAATGACTAGAATGTTATCCTTTTCTATGCATTCAAGCATTCTCTTTCCCCCTACCCTTTTCTCTCTCCCCCCTCCTTTTAAGAATTTTCTTTATCATAAAAGATTCACATTTCTGTCTCATTTACACAAATTTATCTGAAGCGCTAGGAGTGAATAAAGATATGTAAAAGATGATGGATTATGTCTAAACAACAACTTTCCATCTTATAGCTAATTAAATCCATAATATTTGAATAGTTTAGAGCTCAAATAATGCTTAACATATGCATGTGTAGCAATAAGGGAGCCTAGGTGAAAGATTGAAATTTAAAACATCACTTTGGTATTTTTCCTTGGCGTTGAAATGATATTTTAATTAATACAACACACACATTGATATTTTTTGGCATTGCATTGAAGAAATTTTTTTCTCTTATACCTACCCTCGGCTAGACATGGAGGTATATAATATTGGTTTCTGGGTTTTTTCTGTAAGTAGTTAATTTCACAGAGGAAGACTAAAATCTTCTTAATGTCCTGTCAGGTGTGAAAGAATATGAATCACTTGCTAAAGCACGATTTTGTATTCATCAAAAACTTGGTTGTTCTTTCTTTTTTATGTTTCTTGCATGTGTTTTTTTTAGGCTCTAGAGATGTAGCTCGCTCTTTCACTTTGCACTTTTCATCTATTTGATGATTACAGGTCCTCATAATTTTTCATGTAGATTTGTTTGTAACTTTATTTTCTACCAATCAATTTGCAAACCACTCACATATTAAGGACCATTTCACTAACTTGTAGTCATCCATTACGTCATAGGTTGCAGGTTGTGAAAGTGTGCCAATAAATCGATGATTGCGAGAACTTTAATCCTACAAGTGTACCCAATCTTTCTTAAGTAAAAGTATTACATTATTTTATAGTACTTTAAATGGTTAATTGAAGGCACTTCTTTAGATCTGAGATAGTTGAACCCTAGATTAAAATATGGTATTAGATGGGTAGTATAATGATAAGGCGAGGTCCATTGAACACAAATTATGAACATAATTTACTAGACTATGAATAGTGTTACAATTATAATTATTTCTCCTTTACCTACCTCTGCATTAATGAAAAAGATAGATCCCTATAAATCTAACCATGAAAGTTTTGAAATCTATAGTATCTGTAGGACTCTGAAAACTATCAAACATATTCTTTTTGAATGTTTTTATGCTCAGGAATTTTGGTACTTATTTTTCCATAAGCTGAAGGTCTGGAATAGCAATGGTAAAATTAATTGGCATGATATTTTGTTTTGTAATTTCAAGCTCAAGTTTGATTGTAAGCTATTTTGGTATTTCTTATCCAATGAGATCATGTGGCATTTGTGGAAGGAAAGAAATGATGATAAATTTAAGGGTATCAAGAGGTTACTTATTGAGTCTTGCAAGAGACTCACTTTCTACTCTGTTGCTCTACAGGTTTAAACTCTTGTGGAGATCTCAATGGAGAATTTCTTGAAGTCAATAACTAAAGGTGTTGCTAACAATACCAGAGAGGATCTGAGAAGTGGACCCACTTGTAGGTTGAGCTTGGAAGAGACCATGTTGTTCCAGCAGACATTTGATGAGCTCCAAAGAGCAATTGATGAAGTTGCAAGCCCAGAAAGACAACGCGGTCCCCAGCAGTTGGATCCCCAAGGAGAAACAATGGTGAACTTGGATATTGAAGAAGTCAACAATGAGGAGAATGTAATCAAGACTATGTATTGTTTACGCTGATTTGAATAGCAGCAACTTGTGGTGCTGTTAACAATAATTTGCATTATCTATGCCGGTTTTGAAAACAACCGGTGCTTTTTGGTTTCTTTCTTGCTGTGTAAAGTACTGATATGGTACATTTCCTGTTATGGAAATGATTTGATGTTGTACTAATCCTAATGGTGGATAGGCATTTTCACGATATCTAATGGACCTTAAACTATTTTCAATACAAAAAGAAAGATAGCAGATATTGGAAGTTCATTACATGTCTCATGTATGTGTTAGTATTTTAATTTTTTTTAAGTTGTTCAAGAGCTTGATTAGGTCAAGAATATGTTCTACAAGCTATGTTCTCTTGACATTGCTCAACATTTTCCCTACATGTTTTCTCTTAAATCCAGACGTTTCTTAACTCCTCCCCTTGTTATCCCTTGGTTGTTCTCAAGTGTAATGCTTTTTCTATGCATCTTGCAATCTGTATGTATGATTAGTCATCTCTTATGAAGCATGGATAACCTTTCATGGAATTGTTGTTGTAATTAGACAATTTCCATTGTGAGAATAATCATTTAATTTGTATGCAAGTAAGTTTTTTTCATATTATTTGACTTTGTATTGTAAACTTGTCTTTGCAGGATTCTTTCAGGGGGAACAACAGAACTGTGATGATAGGTAGAGTTGTACAACACCATAAATCATTTGGCATTATCGACATATTTCTTGTAGAATACTCTGTGCAAGTAAAGTGGAATGTGCAATGACAATTGGTCTCAAATTCAAATATGAATATAAGTACATTATACACAAGAAGATGGAGAGTATGAACTACAAAATGGTGAAGGGAATTTGGGCCAAGCTGAGCATGATGATTCTCTGAAAAATTTCAATAATAGTGACAAGGAAGATTGCATGAATGTCTTCAAGAAGAATCTGATGAATTCAAAGACAAACTGGGTGTTTGGCAGAGGAAAGTATGAGCCTTTCTTTTGGGTGGCCTTGAGCCATCATTTACCGAAATTAAATATGATTTTGTTGCCAAAGGAATATAGAGGATTAAGGGTTTCCAGTGCATGGATGACTCTTGAAAATCCTCTCAAAAATTTCTATTCCATGCACAGTAGTTTAGGAAATAAAAGGAATAGGAATTTCCAGTACATGGACAATCCTAATATTCCTTCTTTTAAAATAAATCTTTCCATGTACATTAGGATAGGGTCATGTTCATCTCCATTTACATTCATTCCATCTTGCTCACTAGTCCATCACCTTGAGTTTGGTCTACTCACCCAGAAATCTGGATCCTTGCAATGATCTCACAATCATTCCTCCCTAGATGGAGCCACTGTTAGAACTATAAAATTTTGAAAATTTCATGGCTGCACATACTCATTAGTTCCCAAAAATTCCCATACCATAAGCACAAGAATCCTCTGTTCATAACATTTTTTCCTATATTCTGTCATGTGATCCCATAGAATTCATCTAACCCTAAGTATTTCAATGTATAATTCATATCGGCAAGAGATGGTGAGGGTCTCCCTGATCCATAAAGCATTTTATATTAACGTATATTTTTTGCAGTCTATTGGAAAGAGTTCGAGAATGTCATACTGATATGATTTCATCTGAAGACACATCGGTAGGACATAGTTCATTGTCTCAGCGACCAAAGGATCCTATCGGCGAGAAAATATTCATCGATATAAGTCATAACGAGCACATGTGTGTTATACCGATGAAGCACAAAATGATTGTCGGTGAGACCTAAGTCATCGGTGTAAGTCATAATGGGCTTATTTGTGTCTTACTAAAAAAGGTGCAATTCCAGAGCATCAAAAAGGAATCTGCGATATTCTCAATAAGTTTCCTAGAAAAGTGGGTCCCATTGGTAGTATAGTACCATCAGGGTGAGTTCAAGGAAGTCTTGCCGACCCATCATATTGCTATAGAGAAATTATATCGGTAATAGGACTTGGTGATATTCATTGTCTTGCCGATAACAAGATTCATCGGTGAGATTGGTATCATCGGAGAGAGATATGGAAGTCAAACCAAATATAGCTTTATCGGTAGGAGAAACATTTTGTTTCGGTGATCAGAATTGCCGAAGGAAGGTTCTCGACAAGATACAAGTAGTTGATGGAAAGTCCCAGCGACCCCCAAAGTCACAGCGATAAGTTATCATTGGTGAGAATTGTAGCAATACACTTAAGACCGAAGGAATACTCGGGGAGACTTAGAATGTCAGTATGATTGCATGACACCATAGTGACATATGATCTATTGGCTATTAGTGAGACTCAGAACATCGATGAGATTGTGTGACAACAAAGCGATATGCAATATTGACTGTCGAAGAGACTCAAGGCGTCGGCAAAACTACATGACGTCTCAGCAGGTGTCTAATAAACATGGAAAATGACCGAATAAAATAATTTCCCAAGATTTGAATACGAGGGACACGAATTTATTGATCTCTCACCGATGGTACATTTCAATGAATATTTTTTTAAAAAAAAATTGCATTGTTTCGTTGAAATTTCAATGAACACAACCGACGAATCACCAAAAAGGTCCAACGAAGTTGCTATAGCTACGATGAAGGCTTCGTCGTAACTCCTTGTCTATTTCATCGCAATTTCAACGAAGCCAACCGATGAATAACAAAAAAGTTTTGACGAAGTTGCTTACTTGCGATGAAGGCTTTGTTGTAACTCCTTGCCCATTTCGTCGCAATTTCGATGAGCACCACCAATGAATCACATAAAAGGTCCGACGAAGATGCTTAGGTACAATGAAGGATTTGTCATAAGTACTTTCCCATTTTGTTGAAATGGCGATGAACTTCTCGTGTTCTTTCAATGCTTCAGAAGAGCCATTGCAATTGCATTTTGGTTGTAATTCATCGGTGGATAGATGAAGTTTTCATCGATATTCTGACGAACATCTGAGTCATTTTATGATGCCGACGACCGACAAATCTACACCATTATTTCGATGTTTAATTCATCATCGGGTTTGTGATGATAAAATAGCGATAAATTTTTTTTTGTCATTTCGTCGCTTTTCTGACAAAGATTTGTCGAATGAGCAACAAACGTCCATCAAAAAATGGTGTCAAATTCAGTAGTGAAAAGAAGAGGGGTCCACTCAAGGGATGTGCTATTTGAAAAGCGATGTCTAGTAAGGTTTCCCCCAAGCTAGATGCAAAAGAAATTCGTTTGAGATAAACACTTTTGAAGGGGATCCCTCGGGAACCCTTCAAAAGAAAAGGGGTCCACTCAAGGGATGCACAACTCAAAAGAAATTTTTTTCTTTCTTGACTCAATCCATCGTGAAGGGATCCTTTTGAAAGATGTTCACTTCATCAGGGAATTCGAAAGGAAGAATATGCCCCCACGTGAGGGGAAGGTCAAATCTATTACTACTTCAAAAGAAGGTTTTTAAGTCCTTTCTTTACAAACCTATGATGAAGGAAACATGTTCTGTTAGGGTTCCAAGTTGAGAATGTGATTCTGAAGAAAGGTTTGCAAGGATTTTCGAGAAAAGATTCATTGGAAATGAATGCATTTTTTGAAAATTGAAACGTTGAAGAAAGGGCGCTGTCACACATGAGAGGGACAACTCAAGCAAATAAAATAAAGAGAAAGCAAAAGATAAAAACACAAAGGACACAATGGGATCTAGTTTAGCAGGGTTAGATTTTTCCAAGCTAATAATAGGTAACTACAGTGCAAGGTGAAAGATCATCAATCCCCAACTAGATCAAGAAGAATGCATGGAAAACAAAGTAAAAATAAAAAATGGGTCAACATGGAAGGGAAGCCTAAATTCCCCCAACGCTTTGCATCATCCCCAATTTATTGAAAATCAAGCACAAACATGGTAGAATGATGATACAAATAGAAGAAGGTTTACGACACAAAAAACCATGCCTATATCCCAACACCAAAAAGGGTGACAAGGGTCATCTAGGCACACATAGCATGATCACGGGGGAACACATCACAAAAAAAACACACACACAAAAGATCAAGAAGAGGTCTCCTCCTAACATTGATTGAACAAGAGGTCATCCGCTTCCCACTCTAGGTCATCGTAGTGGGGAGGAGGATGAGCCTGCAGTGGTGGGATGTTAAGAGGAGGAGCATCCAGCCCTCCCGCAACAAGGGCTAAGGAAGAAGGCCCCTCGAGGTCCTCTCCATCGAGCTCTTATGGAGCTAGGTTCAAAATTTTTGTGAAGATCATTGACAAGGCTAGAACTTCACCCATGGAGTTAAACATGCACTCTACAGGATCGTAGTTTCTAACTTTAGTGGATGGGACATGGTGCACCTAAAATTCAATGCTAGGCTCACCAAATGGCTTGGGAGTGGTGACAAACTTAGGGGAAGCCAATACTGGTTCCATCACCAAGATAGAACAAGTCAATACAAGGCCATCATGTGAAGAAGGCAATCTCCTCTTACGTCCTTCACTACTAGAAGGACCACACTCCATCTTTTTGTTTGCTAGAGGAGATGAACTCCCCACAGACAAGGCTAAAGAAGCAGAGGAAGAGGAGGAAAGAACTACAGTAGATATGATTAGGGTGTTAGTCATATCCATGGGTTTCAGGAAAGGCTAGATATCTAGAATGGAGATCAGCAAAGGAAGCTTCACCAAAGGAGCAACAAACACCTATACCCCCTTATGGTTAGGTGCATTCATACTTGCAATGGAATCCAGAAGCAGTGTGGGACTAGACTGAAGAGAGGTGGAAGGAAGGGGGGAGGAAGACACTATAGGAGGCCCTGAAGCAAGGGTATTCATCTCTTCCTCCTTCCTTTATGAGGTGGACTGCTCAGCCAAGAGATCCTTTCACTGACGCTTGTGCTCATGCGCAAGGCAGTTTCTACGACTCTTTAAGTTGGATGTTGGAGGATACAAAGGAATAGAAGCCTCTTGCTCAACCATGGGAACGTCCACTATAACTATTTTTGATGGAGGAACAGATTCCTGAATGATAAAGAGGAACATGTTGAGAAGCAATGAGGGGAGTCAGCTCAAGAGCCTCGACAGTGGGCCTCTTCTTGTTCACTGCTTTGGGAGTAGGAGTGATAGGAGGACGCAGATTGAATTCCCTTTAAGAACCTTTCTTTCTGTCGTATAAGTATTATCATCGTCTAGGGTATTCATTAGGGAGATCTGTGATCCTGAGCTTGGGACTATGCCAAGGAGGAATCATCATACTCAACAGATAGCCATTGGGTTAACTCATCCAATACTCTTCCCAAGAAAGGGGAGAGGACAAGGTAGTCTAGGAGAAGGGAACCTTCTCTTTACCTTTATGGGAAGGAGAGGGAGTCGGCATGGACTTCTCCTTTCTGTTCTAGGAAGGGGGAGTAGTCGGTACAAGCTTCTCCTTCTTGTCTTGGGAAGAGGAGGCAACTAATTGTCTTATCATAGGAAGGGTCAGTTTTGGTTATCCATTGCCCCCAGTAGTATACTTTACATAATTCTTATAAAGTAGGTCCATTCTTGGAGGAAGCAGACCAACTAGGGAGGTCCAAAAGTGATCCAATGGATGTCCACCATGGGACACCAAGGGCTGATATCCAATGTCATGCACTACTTGCATGACACCCTCATGGGAGAATTTTAAACACTTGTGAATAACGGAGGTGATTCCATTCATGGAAGCTAGCCAAGGTATGCCTAGCTTCAGCCTGAACAAATCTGACTTTAGGATAATGTTGAAAGCCTTGTCAACAACCCTGGGTCCAATCACGACAAACAAAGTTATCGAGCCGTAAGGTTTGGGACACATACCATCATGCGTACAGATGGTAGATTTTATTTCTTCACATTCTTACCTTTGTAATGAATTTAATACTAGTGTTTCCTCTATAATAACATTCACATGGCTCGCAGGGTCTACCAATACTCCAGTCACAATGTTACCATTGATGTGAGTGGGAATGTAGAGAGGTGAGGGTTTATTGTTTAAGGGAAAATCTTGTGATGTGAATGTAATGTCCAACAAGCCAGGTGCAGGTAGAGCAGTAGAAGTCACCATGACCATGTTAACATAGGCCTTGGGTTGAGTAACAAAATCAGTGGAATCAATAATCATGGTAGCGGAGTGTGATGAAAACGGGTTTGTATATATTTGCAATTCACTATTAGCTTTTTCCATTGATATGTTATCATTTTGTTTACTCCCATCAAGATGAATGGTATCATCCTCAATGCAGTCTTGTATCTCATGATATAGCTGCATGTGCAATGTTCAGTATCATGTCCATTAACTCGATGGTATTGACAATAAGTTCTCCCATCATACCAATTAGGGTAAGGATCCTTAACATGCTTTAGATTCGGCAAGATTACAATCTTATCCTTCAACAACTTTTATAAGGTAGAAGAATAAGAATCTGACAACTTTTTGGACTTTCAGTTATGTCTGAGGCCATTGATATCAACATCAGAAATTACATTCTGCATAATGGTCTTACCTTTCCCAAAGATTGATATGATGGACTTTCCCTTAGTAAGGGAGCATGAGGAGGATCCCTTGAACTAAACAACTGTCTGTTGGTACTCTCGTAAAAATGCACACAAGTGCACAAAAGAAGTGTATTTCATAAGGGTAGACTTCTCTTCCCAATGCCTTTGTAAGTTCCATATGAATACCTTATGCATGTTAGAATCGGGCAACTGATATGAGATTTGTGAAAGGAGCGCTGGGTAGCGTGCTATGAAATCAGTGATTCTTTCATTATCTCCTTGTTTACATTGGATGAGATCTGAAAAGGTCATCTTCAGCCTAATGTTTGTTTGAAATTGACTAAGTAATTGAATTACAAGTTGGTCAAATGAGAAAATAGAGTTGTCAGGCAAGGAACAGTACCATTCGAGCGTTGTATCCTTAAGAGATCGGGGAAACAATTTGGCCATCAATGCGTCGTGATGGAAGAATTTTGTGCATAGGGCATTAAAAGTAGACACATGTGTCTGTGGATCTCCTTTACTGCCATATTTTTCAAATTTAGGGATCTCCATTCCTTAGGGGAAGGGAGTGTTTAATATTGCAACTGACAATGGGCTATGTCAGAAGAAGGGCTAGAAGATAGGCTAGGTCGAGGCTTGGGAAACGCTCATCCATTGGATCTGCCTCTTACCCATATTCTAAAGAAGAGTGCTCAGAATGGGGTCATTAGAAGATAGAGGGCCAAAGGAACCTCCTCCAAAACCATCGCCAAAGCTACCTGTAGAACCGCCACCGGTGTGACCTCCACCATAACAACTACTAGGGCCACCACCATGACCTCCACTAGAACTACCTGCACCAACATCACCTCCGCTACCAAATCCACCACCGCTACCAAAGCCCCACCACTCATCCCGCGAAATCCTCCACCACTAGAGGTGATAGGGGGGTGAAGCTAAAGCATAAAGGGGTCTTGTTTGCTTTGATAGTTTTAGGTTGTTAAAAGAAAAAAGGGATATTGATAGAGGGGACCATGTCAGACATTTAAATGGATGTGGGAGGCATTGATACCCCTAATTGTCATTCATGCTCTTCAAAAGAGGCTCCTTGTACAAAGCTAGGATTGTTCAAAGGATCACACACTTCGACGAGACTGAGGAGGCTATTATAAGCTCTATGCATGTTCGATCTTTATCCATCATATGTTTTAACTTGCTAACAACTCAAGCAACACTATCCATCTTCGGATTTCTTTCCAAGTGGTTTTCTAAGTCGCCTAGTCCATTAGCAAGGGTGAGACATATTCTATAGGAATTTAAAGGGCCTCATGCTTGTCTATTGATGATGGTGTGGGAGATGCAAGGGGAGTGGGAACATGATTGGTTTCATCAATGAATCCCATCTCGTTCCTTGACAACTGCTCCTACACAACTAGACTAATGGCAGGACCAAAGAAAAGGCCCGTAGTGAAACCAGTAGAGACCTTCTTCCTTTCCATTGGGAGGTTCTTTATACTTCTCCTAATGATATACTTAGAAGTTGTGGACTGGGTTGTGATGCTCATAAACCTTCACAACACTTAGGAACACAATAGTCAGGAAGTACACGAGAGAGGTCTCAATACCAATAGATGAACAGATGTTGGTTCACGTCAGGTTCACCAAAAATGTAAGAGAGGGGGACCACCATGTGCAAGGCCCCAGGTCATGAAGGGCCAAGATGTAGAAGGCTGCCCTAACCTGCCTTAGCTTGACAGAGTGTTAGGATATGTGAGATGAGAATGATGAGGACTATAAGGTCCTTCAATCACTCTACTGACCCAAAATATAGGATGGGGCTAGGCAAGCTAATTTTTAGGTTCAACACTATGCTTCAAGAAGCTCTTTGCCCAAGGATGAAAGCGCAGTCCTTAAATGATAGCGTAGTGCGCTGGCATCCATATGACTAGACAAGTACAAAGACAAGTTCAAACCTAAAAAAAAAGAGCTAACAACCTAGCTAACTATTACTAAAGGGCCAAAATAATATGATTAAGTAAACACAATACTCTCTAATGTGATAAAGTAAAAATGCAAGAGTTAAGGTGGCAAGAAGGATCTCACAAAGAAACTCGTTTGCCAGCTAGCTCCTTGAGAACACGTTCACCTACACACAAAGAGGAGGAGAATGTTGGGTGGTTGTATAGGGTCCTACCTCAGTCAGACCCCTATTTAGGTGTTTCCACCTCCATGGACAACCAAGAAAATGAGTATGATAAAGAAAGTACTATAGTGAAGAACACCAAGAAAACTACAAAATAGTAAGTGTGCTTACTCAACCAAGTGATAGAGGAGAGGAAAGGGAAGCTTACCACCTCCACCAAGAGCACTCAAGGCTGCTTGGGGGAGAAAATGAGAGTACTTGAGCCTCTACTGCAATGGTGTTGTCCCCAAATTTCTCTATTGAAGTGATGGAGTGAAGTTGTTTCTGCAATGGAGTGCTTGAAATGCTTGGAGTGAGTGCAAGAGTGTGAAAGTGAGCTTGTGAATGAAGTGGAGAAGTTCAACTGAATGCTTAGAGGATGAAATTCTTGTTGAAGGATTGAATTTGAAGAGTAGATGAAGAAAATAACCATATTTGGGTCGGTTGGCCAAAGAGTGCATTACAACTTGACTCCCAATGAGAAGTGTAATGCCTCTATAGTTTTAGTTGCAGGAATTTGCCAAGGACGTAAGTGCACCACGCGGATGTCTGTGTGTCGCGCGGGCATCCTTGATAGAAAATCCTCCACCGACACTCAAAACAGGCACCAAGTAGGATGCAAGCAATGGGCTTAGGTGTAATTAAGCCTCCAAACTTGGTTTTATAAAGTGGAGAAGGGAAAAAGGAGAATTTGTATGAGGGGTGCAAATTCACTCTTATACAATGAGATAATCAGTTGTCAAATATTTGTAAGAGGTAAAGGTGGTCTTGGTTTTGAAGAAGGTTAGAACTCAAAGGCTAATATTCTTCAAATGAAAAGGGAAAGGGTCTCTACTAAAGATTCTAAAAGGATCAAAGATGAAAGGGAGAAATTGGATGATGGTTTCATAAAGATTAGCAATCAAAAGAAGGGCTTCAAGAGATCCCCTCCTAAACAAACTAATCCTAGGTTTTCTCAATCCTTTCATTGTTATTGTAGAACTAAGGAAAGAAGAAATGATTATACATGAAGAAGAACTCTTTTGTGCATCCAAGACATAGTGATTCATAGTTTCTCATTTATTTTATGTACTATTATGCAGGCAATAATTTTATTCACAGGGTTGTTAATTGTAAAAATAAAACAAGGAGAAATGGTTTAGCCCTTGAATATAATATTATTTGCTACAAGTGCAATAACTTTGGGCATAAAGAAATATTTTTCAGAAGTAGTTCTATGAAACCACATGCTCAACATAAGAAGAAATAAGAAAAGAAGGAAGTTTCAAAAGTTTGGAAAAAGAAACAAGGGTAGGATAATGAAGTAAAGGATGCAATTGTGCTTTTGCATTGTACTCAATATCTCATGATTGATTGAGATAGAACATTTGGTTAGGGGGAGCTATGTTTCACAAAGTCTCTTAGCCCCTTGAAGATAGTAAGATGTTGATCATTACATCATGAAAAGTGATTTGAATGAAATATTTTGAAGAATCGATTGATAAAAAAGATGGAATCTATAGATCAATTGTCTAGAGCAAAAACCTATTTTACAGAGGTTTGTGGAATGAATGTGCAACCCTCTAAAGTCATAGAGCACTTTGGTAACTGCTTACCTAACACGTAAAAGGTGCATTAATTATGGAATGCTAAGGAAAATGTGAGATCATTTATACTTGAATTTGCATGATCATGGCTCATTTGAATCAAAAGTGTTTGTATCTGGAGCTAAGAAGAAGAAGGCATCAAAAGGATAGATTGCAAATTCAAGAGGAATTACAGTGAAACCTTAGTGAAATACACAAAATTATTTTCAAATTTCTTATAAACTGTTTCTTTAAAAGTTTAAAAAGGAATTGTAATGTATACTCCAAAATTGGTTGATGTCTATGAGAAACATAGGCTGAAATATAAGAAATATCTATTCAAATAAATGGAGGTAGATAAGGATTGTGCATCGTCAAAAGTTACATATGATATGGTGTACACATAATGTGTTATAATCTACATTCACACTCCTATAAATGAAATTGATCACATGAAATTTGAGGAGCTTAGGAACACCTTGTTGGATGATGACTATGTTAGATACAAATTAGAATTTGTAAATGTGTCAGCTAAAGGGTTGGTGTGTGGAAGGAATTTTTGATTTCTGTGATAAAATTGAATAGGTAAGAATCATTCTGAATAGAATCCATGAGGAGTTTATTTATTTGGAAAAACCCTACAAAATCATTAAAGAAGCAATTTAGGCAGTAATGGGGTTATGTGCAACCAAACCTATTCTGATAATGAAATTTGTCAAGAATTAAAGGGTTACAAAGTTAACTAGTGAAAAGTTTGACAAAAGAACCCTAAGCATAAATGAAATCAACGATCCAAGTGTTAAGTATACATCCATGGGAATTGCATATAAAGTGTATTTTACAAATATAAAAGGCTTTGCAATTGATACTGCAATTCACACCGCATACTAGATGGTCAAAGAAGGAAAGGACTTTGACCTATGTGAGTTGATGAGGGAGAAATTTTTTGATAATATCAAGAGAACCAAGGAGACCAGATACAACTTCAAGTTTGGGTCTCTTATTTTTTTTCTTACATTCTAATTTTTGAATGAATTTCCTAGATTTAAGGGCAAGGTCTGGAAACAATAATTTTTGATTGCCACATAGATCAAAAATCACATGAGATGGTTCAATGATAGACAAGCTTGCAATGCTATATATTGGGGTTTCTTCAAAAATTTGTAAGTTGCAATGCAAGATAGGGAAATAATTCCCTTTATTTTGGTTAGAAAATATAAATATGAGATCACTTTTTTGGTTAATAAAGGCTATTGTTACATTGAAGTTGTGAACCAAGAACTTCTTGGATTCCTAAATTTCCACATGAAGTCTCACTTGATGAAGTACAAGCGTATGTTGAAAACATGTAGAGTAAGCCCAAGGATCCTACAATAGAAAGGTTTGACACTTACAAAGAAATCGTAGACAAGATAATTCAGAGAAAGGTGGAAGAGACTCATGAAAAGAGGGTAGATAAGATGTTTCAAAGAATAGGCATTCCTCAGCTAACTAAGAAATCCCCTCAAATCTCTACCTAAGCTATGCAAAACATTCCCTCATACCTTGAGGACATTGTTATAGAGAAAGTGCTAAGAAGGTCTGGAAGATCAACCTTTGCAGCTACAACTCCTCCACATCCCTTTGGATCCACAAAGACTACTTCTAGGAAAAGAGTTGCATTTGAAACAATGGCACAATCTAGAGTGGCTAATAAAAAGTATCCAAGGCCGAAGTAGTAGGTCAAAAGGAAGAAGGCTAAACTAAAAGATATCAAGGAAGAATAAAAAGGGGAGGAAGGCACCTCCAAACCTAAAGGAAATGTGAATAAAAGTAAGAAAAATATTTGATGGTACCTCCTCATGAGCCTCTTCAATTGTAGGCAATATTTAATGGAATTATAATTCATGGATTATTATAGGAGGCTGATGATCTGCATCTGGAAGTTCCTCTTAAAGATCAAAAACTATTGAGAAAGAAATAGTCATGTACATGATCAAGTATAATGTGGCTCTCAGTAATATTTTAGAAAATTCTCTTGAAAGTCTAGTTTAGGCCTTGAGGAAAAAAGAGAGAAGGCTATTGAAATAGATGATGAACTTAGGAAGGAATCTACTGACAAATTCAGATCCTCTATTTTCCAGCAAGCACAAGAATTAAGAACAAAAAAGAGAGTGGACGTCCTCATGAGCATGGAAAAGGAAGATATAGACATAATTTAAAAGGAGACTAAGGAGGTTACCAACAAAATTCTTGAGGAAGTGAGAGAAGTTGAGAATGTGGAATAACCACATATGTCTCCTGAGCATGAAATTGTTTAACAAGAATCACAAGAGGAGAAAGAAGAGAAAGAAACACATGATGCAAAGAATGTTTCTCTTAATCATGGTGTGCATGATAGCTCTCCTCCAGAGAACACTAACCAACAAGATCAACAAGTAAAGGAAGATACATCTACTTCTGGAGTACATACGAAAGAGACTCCAAGGACATCTTCCTCAACATCCCCCATTGATTCCATCAAAGAGTTTGTAGTTCAACAAAAACAAAATCAACTTGTAATTGCTCCACAATTTTTGAAGTTTCCTCTGTTTGATGGGAAAGTTATAATGTCTAGGATCTCACCTCTGCAAAAGTTACAACTTGGTGACATCTTCCATTCCTCTGCAAGGGAAGAAATCTTTCAACAATAGGTAGATAGTTTAGAGACATTGCAAGAGGTAATCAAAATTCTGGAAACTAAAATGCTAAGTACAAAAAGGGATTCCTCTTCATTGCCTACTTAGAAAATAAAACAACTGATGGATTCCTTCAAGGAAAATTCCTCCTTCCTTAAAAAACAAGATGAGTTGAAGATTTCAAACAACATCGTCTGAGGTCTTCAGGAAATGTACAAAGGCACATGAAAATTTACAAGCATGCACAAAATACATTCAAAAGTGTATGGAGGAGGAAAATGTATTATAATACCTTTTCTTTTTGCAATGGATTGCAGCCACCACAAAAATTCTTAAGAATCAAATAAATTCCATGGAATTGTAGATCACAAATGTGGCTGCCACTTATGAGCTAGTGCAGGATAGTGATGGTGCCATTAGGGCACAAGTAGAGAAATTGTGTTCCTAGATGCAATAAGTGTAAGAACAAAGGGAGAAAATAAAAGGACAAGTAAAAATATTGCAGGAGTTAGTAAATCTGAGGTTAGCATCTCTAATTGGTCTCCTAGTAGAAGCAAAATGAGTTGTACAAAAGAATCATATTATACCATTCTCCCTAGAAGAAATAGACGAAATCCATGCTCAATTGGTAAGTCAAATATAGATCACAACTTTTGCAAAGAAAAAATGAGACAATTTTTTGACTCAGTTGAAGTCAATCTACAAGGATATTCTTCCATCTAGTTAGAGCTCAGTAATTTTTTGAGATAATTTTTTGATGATTTATAAATATGTTGAGTAGATAATACAATCTATGTAAATAAAGGAACCTTTTTGGGTAAGACACTTCTCAGGGGAGTGAACTATAACAGTTTTATAGACAGGGAAAGTCCATATGTTTTAGAAGTCCACTTGCCCTTTGTCCTTGATGTCAAAGGGGGGGAGAAAATGAAAGATCAGGAAGTGTTGCCATCAATGACAAGGGGGGAGATTGTTGTAAATTGTGTGGATAGTGTGTTGTCATTGATTTTAACCTTTGTTGATACCATATGTACTTATGTTGTAGGATAGGGGTGATCCCACAATAGTGGTTTACACTTTTTGGGAAATCCTGATTTTTGCTAAAATCACACATTTCTAGAAAATATAACAATTTAAGACTTGAAAAGTTCCATTTAAAGGATTCCAATTGAAGAAGTTTTGATCAAACCACTTTAGATCAAACCCCCTTGAATAGAACCCCTCTAGTTTTAAACCATACCTATAACAGAGTCTCCTTTACACCTATCAAAATGCTGATAAAAAACCGCTTTTGATTTTACCTTTTGGGGGATCAAATGAATTCATTTAAAATCTATTTTTTGTAAGTATGTATTCCTTATTATAAGCTTCCCAAAAAGTATAATTTTAAATATCTTTAATTTCATTATATATATATATTTGTGAATGTAGGTGTTTTCCCAATATCAAGCTCTATGTTCTGCACATGTGTGGAAAAATAGTAGATTATAAAAAAAAAATGACAAATACCTATGCACTTGATATTGATTTCTTTCATCCAACAAAAAATATAAAATTGAATTTTGATACCTAGAAAAAAAAAGTTGTGTTAGCAAGTAAATCTATGTCTAAATTGTAACTAGTTTGACTTCAAAACTTAATTAAGAAAAAAATATTCAATAAAACACTATGAAACCAATTTCATCACTAGATATCATAGTTACAAATCTAAATTCAAAAAAATAGAATTTTATCCTTCATAGAAAAAAAGTTGTGTTTGCAAGTACATGTCACTCTGTAAAAATGGTGTTTATTGTTAAAAACTAGTTTTCAAAGGAGATAGAAAAAGAAATGCAATTTGATTCCAAAATTTTAAAAATATATATTTAGAATATAAAGACAAAATGTCACAAATCACTAGTTTGCATCATCTTTAAATTCCTCACGGTTTAGTAGCTATAGGTGCCTGAAAGTGAAGATTTAGTTAAAAAAAATTAGTTCAATGTCAAGTTTGGCCAAAAAGTGTAAACCACTATTGTGGGATCACCCACAGTTCATGGTTGAATGTCAAAATATTGTCACTAGTACATTTTTTTACACTATCATTTGAAGTTTATGGTTGGATGCCAAAATGCCTTGATTGGTAAGTGTTTCCAAACTGTTTAAGGCACAATACTAGCTTCACAAGATCTATGTAAAATGTTTCACATTTCTTAGTAGATGAAGATATGATCCTACATTTTGAAGGGTAGCTCTACACAACTGTAAGGTATGCATGCTCCAAGGTTCTATGCATAAGTTTTACCATAGAGTGTTTTGGTGTTATCAGAGTATGAAATTGTTAAGTTCTAGTGAATGAATGCTAAGGAAGAACTGTATGTCTCGACACTTCACGACATCACATTATTTTTTCCTTGTGGTTTTTTATTTATGCTTCTAAAGGTTGTATGTATAATCAATCCAAGTTTCAAATGTTTTTGGTGCACTGTCGACAATTCTATAGATGACAATGTGTTGTAAATGTTTTGGCAACCTAGTAGGTTGGTCTATCAGTGTGCAAATGATTTGTTTCTCTAAGTACTTGATCAAATCCATGTATAGAGGTTATGTAATGTATGATTGAATCTCATTGGGCTATTTGAATGATCTACAAGTTGGTATCTGATCCTCCCTTGTACAACTATATGTCTAGAATCATTGTTTCTTGGTATGAAGTGTTTGTGCTAGAGTAAATAATCTAATATAATAAGAAGGATGCAGAGAAGTGTTTTTACATGCTATATAATCTTAGTGGAGTGATCCACAAAAAATTTATTGGTTTCTCCAATACCGCCTTAGTATGGAAGTGAAGTTTGATAGTTTACTTGCTTGTTGGGCCGACTTATCATGTTGAGTTGCTTGTGCCAAGTTTTTAGATGGCTGCACTTATTTTCAAGATGTGTTATATAGAGAATAGGTCTTGAGCATCTTTTAGCTTGAACCACATGATTTTTCTTTCTACTACAAATATTTTTGAAGCTAACATGTTGTAATTATTGTATATCTTATATTACATGTTTCTAGCCGACAAGGATAAATTTTTTGAAGGTTGCAGAGGGTATAAATAAAATATCAAATATTTTGAGAAGTGTAGTGAGAGTTTTGTGAGTGTTTTTAAACACAGTTTGTGAGATTTTTTTTGCAAAATATCCTTTTATAATAAAATATGGTAAGGATCAATTTTGAGGGATCAATATTGAATGTAATGAGACTCTGAATGTGAATGAGTGATTGTAAATGAGAAAGTGTGTTAAATGAAGTGATCCAAAGGAAAAAAAATCTTATTGAAGAAGTTTTATGTGTGAATTTACTAAAGGCAGTGAGTTGGAGGTAACAATAGTATTGATATATTCAAGTTTTATGTTGAGCTTATAAACCTCTATTATAAGAGTTGTATTGAGTAGGGAGTAGTGAAATCCCTTTGGTTAAATACCATAAAAATTTATTGTAATTTATTTATTTATTTGTGAGTTTGGATTTGGATAGTAGGTCTAAGAAACTTGCACACCATTGTTTTTCCCCTATAGGGTTTTCCATGTAAATCTAGTGTTATGGTTGTATGCATTTGTTTTCTTTTTCTTGTCATGATTTAATTGGTTAATTGTTGATGAATGAAAAGAATTGATTAAGTATTGATTAACCCCCCTCTTATTACTTATGTTTGTTCAACAAATGGATGTATCAATATTGGGCATATCCTCATATGACCAAGAAAATATTTTAGGATAATGATGCAACAAATTAAAATTTGATTTAGAATTTTTTGAAGAAAGACATTTTCTAATCTTAATCACCTTCTCAAAATACTTTGGATCCATGAGGACATCAAAAGTATATCCCTTAAGGAGAGTACTATAGTATTTAGGATGTGGCAATGATAAAGTAGTTTTTTAATCAACACTTATAACAAAATCTCCAAAGTATGCTAGACTATTCAAGAGATACAAGAATCGATGCTTATGGTGATAAGAAGGAAGAATGAAATAGAAACCCATGAATTATTCTAGTGCTTCTTTTGAAGAGAAAATTTCTAGAGGAACTTCATTAGAGTTTACTTTTCTTTCAATATAGTTTGGATGAACAAGTCTAAGAGGAAGAGGCTTAGAAAAAAGCCATGTTGACATCCAACCATAGTTTTTCCTTAGAAATTGTAGGGCGGTATCCAAGTCCAATCTTAGAGCCATGTGGATCAGATTCTAAAGGGACTTTAATACCTTTTTCCTCATGTCCTCAACCTTTACTTCCATAACGGAATTTAGAAATAATTTTAAATCTTGGTCCATAACGCAATTACAACTCTTGAGAAGTAGGAGGACTACTATAAAGAGCATAATCAATATTATAAGTATCACCCTGCTTTATAGAGGTATAATAATCCTTCTTAGCAAAGGCGAATGATATTTTTGGAATATTCAAGTGGATTGTATCTACTTTGTATTTCATGATGTAAGATTCATTTAAGTCTAAAGATCCCTAATTGTCACCTAAACATGCATTTAGTTTAGGAGAAGAAGTAGAAGTATACTTAAGACTTTCTTCTATAGGAGGATCTTCTATAGGGACATTCTTCTTAGGGTAAAATTTTACAATAGATACTATAGGAGTAGATGTCAACACATTAAAATATAATGATTAAATATAATTCTAAAAGGTAGGTGTAACTGAGGCATGACCAATTGTTTCCATTTAACATAAATGCATAGCATTAGGTCCAACCTTGATTGTAACTACTTGATTATTAATAAAAAACTTAATAGAACCATGAAGGGTAGAAGTGACCACTCTTAAAAAATGAATCCAAGGTCTACCCAAGAGGAGATTATTGTAAAGGTCTCGACATAACATACACCATGGTATGAACAATGACTAGTCGTATCTTTAAGGGCAAGATAACAGTGCCCAAATCTTATTGACCAGTGTTATCAAAACCAAAAATAAATAAAGATGCAACAAGAGAACTTAAATCAACTTTGATCTTAGGAAATAGACCAAGACTGGAAATTTTGAGTGATGAACTAGTATCAATGAGAGTCCACCTAATACCCACATTATTAACATAAACAATTATGATCAATACATCTACTTGATTTCCCAAATTTAGAGGCAGGAGTTAGTGTGGATAAAATGTAATATTTGGTAAATCCACTTGAATATGATCTATCAACGCATTCACATCCATTAGCCTAGTATAAGGTAAAAGAATCTTTTGAAGAGCTTCCTAAAGCATACTTTGATAAACCAAGGAAATCTGAAGAAAATCCCAAAGTGAGATCTTGGTAGGAGTAACTCGAAGTTGCTCGATAAGATCATATTCACTTTGTTGCTTGACCAATGGTTTAGGTGCTTGAAGAATATCTAGTTGAGAAGGTTGTAAGGAAGTAGGTTGATTGATATTTTGCTTATTCCTTCTAGTATTGTAAGTATGAGCTACTACATTATAAGTAGAAGCTTTAAATTTCCTATATCTTGTATAAAGATTTGGAGAATCCTTATTAAATGGAACACCATAGATATAATGTATCTTTAGAGAGGGACTAGATGAAGTCACATAAATGATTGGTATCTTAGGCCTTTTAGGGGAAATGAAGACTACAATCACATTTATGTACTTCTCATCTTGCAAGGAATAATATTCTAAGGGTGGAGTTCATATAACAGGTTTATGAATAGGAGGAGATTCCTCTAGGAAATCATCTAGGGCATCCTCTAGCATATCAAAAATTTTCTTTGATAAGAGATTATCAAATGCATTGAAATTTTGAACAAAAAGATCCGACATGGGAGGTTCATGTTAGGTTCACAAAAATGTAGAGGAGGAGATTTTCTACTTCCAAGATAATGATATCCTAAAGAGAAAATAGATCTCAACTATCTCAATTAACACGTGGCTCAAGTGAACTAAAAATATAGATATTTAAAACCAAACTATAAACTATGCTCAACAATAGATATAACTAAAAATTTCAAATAAATTACAGATACAGAGTGATAAAAAAATTTAGTTCATAGAAATGAAAAGCTCTAAATATACAAAATATGATACCAATTAGGTGAAGTCTTGGTCTTGGACACTAGTGCACCATGAGGATTTTTGCACAATCGTGTTGTCATCTATATGGCTAGAGCCTAGAAATTGCTAGGATTTGATAGTTGAACTTGTTCATCACTTACACACATGGATACATGGAAAATTGTTGGGGCTATATAGGGGTTTTCCTCAATCAAATCTCCACTTTGGTATTTCCACCTCCATGGACATCCAAACAAGATTGGAATACATAAAAGGTAAAATAGATGTGTGATATAAACAAACCCTTTTGTGGAGGGGAACCCCTATCACAATGAAAAGATGCTAGACAAGATTATATAAATATGACAATAGATGATATTGTTTGAATGATAAACAAGAGAATGTTACCAATAGATGTGGCCCCTCTCTTGGGATGATAAATGTCACAAGATCATGATAAAGAGGAGTCTTTGTTATTGTAATTTTCCAAGATGTGAGAGTATTTTAATAGAGTTTCATTAAGAGAGAGATACAAAGAGCTCCAATTCTAAAAGGTCCAACCATCTCTAAAAATAAAGAATAGAATCTAGTTGTTCCTTGAACTAGATGGGAATAACCATTATAATCATATTTGGGCACTGGGACACATGCCACAAATAAACTACATAAGGTATTCACATTTCAATCTCGTATTTTATTGGGATGTTTGCATGTTGCATAGATTTCTACGTGTCGTATTTCCATCTATCCAACTTCTTTTGAAATTCAAACCACAAGCTACTAATACTTCATCATTTCCATCCATGAAATCAGAATCATAAAACCCTAATCATGAATTTTGTCATAAATACACCAAGTGTAATACATAAGTGTGAAATTGGCATAGGGTGTAATTTTTGACAATAAAATATCATAACTTTATAATCAATTGGTAAAATATAGTGAATGCTATTAGCTAATGGGATGACAAAGGAGATTCAATAAGATAGGTGATATTATAAAATAATAGATGTATTAATTCATTGTAGAAGGTGGTGGTGGGGGTTACAAATTATATTGATTGAGGGGATAACAATAATTTTTATTTGTTGTGTGGGTTGTGAGAGAAATGGAACCTAAAACTAAGAGACCAGGGAAGGAGAGAAAATAATAGAGTTCTAAGGGAAAGAACCTATAAATTTTAGTAGGAAAAAATAGAGGAAAATAATGGTGCTAAGAGAGGAAATTCTAGTATATTTTATGGCCCTTTTAGAGAAGGAGATAAAAATTCCTAAGTTGAGGTATTCGATGGTTGAAATTTGGGAACTATCAAAGAACATGGATAGAGATACCTATTTTATAATTTTATCTTTAATGGCCTATAAATACCTAGTTATTGCATCATTTTAAATCTAACAAAACCTATCTAGGAAACTATTGAGAAACTTATGATCAAGAGCACTATTGAGCAAGTCAAGAGCAACATTTTCAGAGCTTCATTGCAACAATTCAAGATCCTAACATCATGTCCAATTCTATGTGAGTTTATGTGTGTTCACATTATCATGGTTTTGTGAAGGCTAACACTTTTGTAGGTCTCCAAAGCATTCTAGAATTCAAGTAAATGAAACAAAAGCAAGATCAATACCTTGAAGTGATGTGCATAACTTCAGTGCTTCAAGGAAACCATTGAAGGGTGGTGAGTTCTAGCACTTTGTGATTTCATCATTTCTTCCTATCTATGATCCATTTTATCATTGACATTGCCATTGTGAAAGTGGAAACACTTACACAAGGTGTCATAATCCACCTTTTAGACTCTATTATTTATAATGAATAATAAATTTTAAACTTTGATTAGTTTAATTTTTTAAATAGTAAGTATGGAAAATATATGTTTTTCAAAATAATTAAATTTAGTTAGACTATAAATATTATATGGTTAATAAATTAATTAAGAAATGACTAAGGTATTAGAAATTCAAAAAAATCAAATATTTATACCATCTAATAAAATATGTAGAATTAAAATATAAAATAAAAGAGAAATTAATAAATATTATAATGGTGCAGGAATACACGGGTGAACGAGCAATTGACACCAACCAAAAACATAATTTGGTTTGCTTTCAATTTTGGTTCATTTTAGTTTGGTCTTCTCTTGTTCTGATTTAGTGCCTAAACCTTTTAAAATTTACATTCTAGCGAGACGACAATAGAGAAAGATAAGCTTCAGTGAAACATTGAGTAGCCATTGATTGTAATTATGATTGCCTGATAGACACGTATGTAAATGTGGAAGTGTAGGCTTTTGAGAGTCTTGGAGTCAAATTAAAATCTGAAATTTTAATTGTCTTTTTAGTTTCAAAGGCCAACGTGGGATCTTGGCAAAGAAAACAACAAATATTGGAATGTATTTGCTTTATTTTTATTCAAATGTTGATTTAAACCAAGGGAAGAGGGCACTAGGAAATAGAGAGGTTGATAGAATGATATGGGAGAATAGCAAAGGACATAGGTAAGAATAAGAAGAAACTGGCCAAGACAAGAGAATACGAAGAGGCATCAAACCAAAGTGAGGGGGAGTCGACTAAGAAAGAGGGTGCAGTGATTAAAAGAATTCTATGTGCAGTAAGAAAGAGAAGAAGGCACAAGAGTTGAAATTAATTTTTAGATCAAAGAAATGACACAGGTCATGCTTATAATAAGATTTTTGTAAGTAATTCATATAAAAATAAAAATGGCTAATGAAAGGTCGATATAAAAGTGAAAGGAGGGGGTGTGTAGTAGCATAAAAGTAGAGGTTGCTCATTAAAAGCTAGAAAAAACAAAAAAGGGGGATGCACTGAAGAGTTTGATGGAATACAAATTAGAGGAAAGAGGAGGTGCTCTTGAGGAAGACAACCAATGTTATACAAAAGGATGAAATTAATTTATGCTCTATGAGGTCTTGATATCACTGCTGACAACAGTAAGAGGGAGAAGAGGTGGCATGTTGGTTTGTTTTGGAGAGTTGTGTAGAGATTAGGGGCTAAGCCTATGATGATGCCCCATTAGAACTATCAACAATAGAAGTGAATGATGTTAAAGGCTGTGTATATGTTGGAAGATGCTGATGAAAAGGAAATGCAAGTTTAATGTATTTTTTTGATGGATAATTTCCAATAAAATTGAGATATTGTTTTATTGTTTGTGTGGAAGAGAAAATTGGACAATATATGAGGTTGAGGCTATTGAAAGCCAAGAAATTGCAATTTTGCAGTTAATGAAATTAAGTTTGTTTGCAATTTCTATTTCTTTGAATGGTAGAAGTGGTTTGTAAATTTCAATTTTGTTGTGTGTGAGTGGTTGTTGCAATAGAGGATTTTTTCTTTTACATCAATTGGTATTAGAGCAGGTGGTTTTGAGCATGTGAATAGAGCATTGAGAGAGAGAGGTGGTTTACACCAGGACCTATGAGTGTTGTGTGAGCAGATTGTCAATGGGGAGGTAGTTCACACTTAGTGGAAAGCATGTGAAGTGGTTGTGAAGAAGCTCATGAGGGCTGTTGCAGGTGTGTGAGGAATCCTGGTAGCAAAAGAAGGAGCTTGAAGCCACAACAGAATGTGTTTGCAAAGTGAGTGATTGCAGCAAGAAAAATGGGTTGGGTCATGGGGAGACCTGTATGGATACTATTTTGGGAGTAGTATTGGGATAAAGTGGAGGATGAGATGATTGAAAAGATGGGATAGATAATTTGTGAAGAAGTAAGAAAGAATGAGGTGAGGCTCAAGGAATTGTGTGAAGCATTGAAGAAGATGGTTCAAGGAAAAGCAGAAAAGAGTGTTGGAAAGAGTGAGAGGAAAATAGCGAAGAGTAGTGAGAAGAAGAAAGAAGAAAGCAACCCGAGACAAAAAGAAGAAGATGTAGCCCCTACCAAAGAAGTTGCAATGAAGACATGTCAGGAAGAAGGCATGGATAAAGAGAAAGAAAAGAAAGAAGTGAGCATCAAAGAGGTTGCGGTAGTGGAATATGGTGAAGCATATTTGTTCACACAATTGATTGAGGAAGAATGGATGATGAATTCCATTGGTGTAGTGAAGAAAGTAGAGTGAGAAATTGTAGCTAACATGGAGATGAAAGATGTTGTAGCAAAGTTCGATGTTGTAGCTATGAGTGAAGTTGAGGTAAATCAGCTTTGTGAAGTTATTTCATTTTTAGATGTGGTAGTAGAAGATGAGAGGAATAAAGAGTAAGAGTATGTAGTAGATGTTGCATGGTTGTGTGTAGAGTTGTTTGAAGATGTTGCAGGGTATTGGTGGAGGTGGACAGGTAGAGGTGGGTTTGAACCCACAGGGGAGGAGAGGAGTGTGAAAAAAAATTGGCTGAGGAGATCAGGCTTTGGTGGACATGAGCCCATGAGGGGAAATAAGAGGAAGATGTGTTGTTGGAGAGAAGTGGTGTGTGTTTCGGCATGATATTGGAAAAGGCAGAAGAAGGATTGATTTTCTACACTTGGACATCGAAGGAGTTCGTTGCAGGTTGGTGTCAACCTAAAAGAGTGATTCTATCATTGAACTCCATTATTGTGAGCCTATGCTCACAATCTTTCTACCTGGTGTGTCTGGTGCAGGAGCACGCGGGTGAATAGGCAATCAACACCAACCAAAAACATAATTTGGTTTGCTTTCAATTTTGGTTTGTTTTAGTTTGGTCTTCTCTTGTTCTGATTTAGTGCCTAAACCTCTTAAAATTTGCATTCTAGCTAGACAACAATGGAGATAGATAAAATTTAGTGAAACATTGAGCATCCATGATCCTCTACACAATTTATTGCAGGGAATGGCTTATTTTAGAATTATGCATAATCATGATATCAGACTGGATCCTCATCATCATCAACATGATCAGGCACATTTTTCATTGCATAAAGTCTTATTATTTTCAAAGAGATTCTAGAATTCTTCCTTTTGATTACTTCAAATTCATCACAACAATTGGCCTAGTAATCTTCAATGTTATGTCTATGCCTATAATCTTTATTTACCATTTTATGGGCCACTCCATAAGGATAAAAGCTTCCCCTATTTGAATGAGAGTAGAAGTGCAAGTGGGCAGAATGATGTGCACTCTAAATGGAAGGGAAAGCCTCCAAAGTACCAATTCTAAAAGGGAAATCCCCACCAACTCCTATTTTGTGCATTGACTTCAAAATAGAATAAAAGGCTACAAGCTTCCTTGTCAATTCAAGCAATATGAACTTATCTATAGGATACCTAGGAAGCCTATATGGTACCTTTGGAGATCCATGAATTCTAATGTATGTAAATTTTGGGAATTGAATGAACCAAAATCCACATTTCTTTATTAAGTCTATTGCTTCTGCTAAAATCCTCATATGAAGAGCATCATGTAATGTTGTTGCTATGTACATAGTGAAGGAATCATTGAACCTTCTATAGTTGGAAGTATCCAAGTGCAATTGAGGATATACATCATAAATATTGTCTTTCCCAATGGTTCCTTTACAATTCAAATCTTTGTACTTGTAATTCCTAGTAGGCATAGCTACCACATAAGATGTCATGGTGAACCTCCTGGTATCCCGGACATTCCTCAACTACATATCCAAGTTGTCACTAATAATTCTAGCCCAGTGATAATTAATTCCTTTCTCAATATGAGATATAACATAAAAAATCTAGTCCTCAACTATGAAGGAATTCTCCAACCCTACCACTCTTCATAGGATAGTGATCATATCATTGTATTCTAGCTTGAGGTCACTTCTATGCAATTATTTTGGAACTTAGAGTAGTGGGGCATTGGTTTCTCAATCCAATATTTGGTCATCATCTCCAACATCTGATCAGGATCATCATGATATAACTTTTCTATTTCCAAATTTAGTTTGATTAGCTTATGGTGTGATCCAATATTGAATGCCTCAACAATTTCCTGCACTTTCAAGTTTTCCATAATTCTCCCTTGAGGCCCAATTATCTTTTTGTTATCATAGTCATAATGTTTGGAACATTCAATTATCAATTTAGAACACTACATTGAAGATGGAAACCTAGTAGTTTGTTCCAATCATGTATCCATTAGTCTCTTGGTGAAAGAAGTATGAGCATAGAAATACATCCTCTACTTGAATTCCTCATAATCCACATGACACATATTTTTGTCCCACTTTTTCCCAAAATGAGATAATATTTGACTTTGGGGGTCTATCCTTGAAGTCTCAAAAAACATATGAAACATGTAATTAATTCCAAGTCATCCTTAAAATCATAGAAATTAAGTTACAAATGCTTAAAATCAAGTTCAAAGCACATTTCAATTTTTCAAGCATTTCACATATTTTGATTGTCAAGGGATTTCAAAGAAGTTGGCCCCTCATGAATTCCATGAAGAAGGAATCCTCAGGGTTTCCATAAGTAAGAAGATTCCATGAAGACTAACACTTAGTCAAATTTGAAATGGTTAATCACAAATTATCTTCAAAAGCCATAGACTTCAAATGATAAACCTTCAGAATCATGTATACGTACATATTGAGCTTTCAGAGACCTCAAGGACTTTAGGTGCTAGAAAATTTTGGGGAATTGGGACCTAGGATGATTCCACAAAGAGGGGTCTCTTGGGTTATTCTCGATCATGCAGATTTTGTGAAGGAAGAAAATAAATAAATCCAAAATAATCTAAGTCCTCTTTTATTGATAGAAAATGGATTTTGAACATCGAAGACTCAATCAATCACATGCAATTCACCGCAATGCATTATATCACTTAGTAAAATGAGAGTCTCAAAAACCTCAGGAAATATATGCATAGACAGATTTTGTGAAATCCAAAGGCTTGGGGAATCCGTGGTAGAGTGAGTTTAGTGAGGGATAAAAATTCAAGTTTTCTGTAGACCTAAGGATTACGTGAAAGGCTAGTCTTCAAGTTTTTTGTGAAAGAATAGATTACACAAAAAGAAAAGAAAACAATCTCAAACTCTTTAGCTCATAAAGGATTATCATTGAATAGTTTTTATCAGATATTAGGATTCAATTTGAAATTTCATAATGATACTAGCAATTTGAATCAAATTCAATTAAAAATCTATGAACACACCGATAAACTACTCAAAATTTTAACCATAGCTTTTGTGATGAAACAATTTATGGATTTCCTACAAATATAGTTATCAATCTTACATTCACAAACCCTCATGAACATTTCATTCTAATATGCCTTAATTCATGTCATAAAACCCAAAATGCATTATCAATAGATCAAAAACTCAAAGTCCTAACTTATAACGATATGCACTGGTGCCCTAATTTTGATTTTCCAACTTTGAATACACATGAAAATAAAAAAAATGAGATTCAAATCAAGAATTCAATCAATCCAATCAATGAAATCAATGCAATGACAAAAATTTGCAAAAGAAATCATAATAAAATCTAGATCCGACTACAATTCAAAATAATACTAGCTTAAAGCATGAAAATTGATTTGAGTTGTAGTCATAGGGAAATAAGTAATTGAAAATTTGATCATTCCTACTCATAAAATCAAAGAAAAGGGAAAAAAAATTACCTTGCAATCCAAATAGAGGCAATGAGGCACACAACGCACACCAAGAAACCCTAATCAACTGACCAACAAAATCCTCTAGCTAAAAAACACTCAAATCTAATCTTTCAAATCACTTAAGCACTCAAATGCACTCCACAAACACAATCTCTCAAAATGACAAGTGAATAATGACACAAATCACACCATAGATCCTCTTAAAAACTTGCATTAATAATCACTAGCAAAAATGCAGAGACTCATAAATACCCTGACAAGAAACTTCAAAAAAGCTTAGGAAAATCACCTAGCCATGGATTTGAGGAATCCGATAGGACGTGGATTTAGCGAAAAAGGAAACCTCATGGAATCCATGTGATGAAGGATTTAGTGAGCTAGAACACTTCGGGTAATCCATCGAGGAACAGATTTAACAATAACCTTGTGTAATCTGGCTCCAGGTGGATTTAGCAAAAATCAAGGACTTCGAGGAATCCAACCTTAGGTGGATTCCACAAGACTCTCTCATACTTATCCAAATTGATGCCAAAATGAAATTTACAAAAAACTAATGGCATCAAGTATCAATCAAGATCAAAATGTTGCAAAATAAACACACCTAAAGTGCAAATACGATCATCAAAATTTTAAGGGCGAATTGAATCAAAATTTCAAGGAACCTATCCCTTAAGGGGAGAAGGTGAGACCTAAAGAAAAAAGAAGAAAGAAAAAGCAAGAGGGTCCCCACCTCTGATGGGGAATGTGTGCAAAAATAACACAACTCTAGACATGGAAAATGTATTGATTGACATTGCACATTTGATCTTGATTACTAACACCATTTTCATCCCAAATCATCCTTCGGTCTAAACATTTAATCGAATACCCTTATTTGATTAAATTCATCAATTTTCCATCTCTTAATTAAATAAATAATCTTATCTAATTAAGTCTTTCTCTCTTGCTAATTAAATCAATCTATCTTATCTAATTGTCACATCTCCAAAATCTCTCATTAAATTAATTAATCTTGATTAATTTAATCCTAATGCAAGTCCCATCCTCTAGCTTTTGCCACTTGCACATGAAAATATATTTAATTCATTTATTAAATATCTATTTTCTCTCAAATGGCATAATGGAGGAATATTCTCTCAATTTGAATTCAAAATCCAAGTGGACTTTGTCCTTCCAACAAGGAATTTACATCACCTAATAAGTCTTTTTTTCTTGACCCAAGTGCCATTTAAGGCATTTCATTTCCCTCTTACATATCATTTCAACATTTTCAAATATCACCTAATTGCATTTATGGGCACATTCATCCAAATGTGCACATCCTTCATCCATTCTCCTTTTGAAAAGTGGCACCTTGCCATTGGTTGAATGTTAGTCCCACATTGCTTCATTTTGGGCATCTCTCCATATTATAATTCTATAAATAAGAGGCTTCATTCCTCATGCTATCATCTACAACTTGAGTAAACTTACTATACTCAAATTCATAGCAATCTCCATTCATCTTATTGAGTTTTATAGCTAGGTTATGCAGATTTTATCTTGGAGCACATTGGAAGCATTCATCAAATGGATCACTCTTCATCAAGCATCTACATTGCATCATTGGAATTGGGAAAGGGTCAATTTTCACATTAAATTGGTACCAATTCCCTCAAGAGATTGAGATTTTTTTTTGCATTAGAATAGGATTTGATATCTTTGGTTTATGTTTGTTGTGTTCTTCATTTCATTCCTTTTCATTTGCAATTCAAATAGATTTCTTGAGGAATCATGATACTAACCTTGCATTTGATCTAATATAGTGTTTGTCTCTCATGTTTGTGTAGGTTGGGAATCTTGGTTCACATTTTGGCGCTAGAAGGAGGGCTAACTAGAAGTTCTAATCACATTTTTCCATCAAATTTCATGCTTCTTTTTTAGTTTTTTGGTCTATAAGAAACTCCACTGCTAGAACATTAGCATCGCAGTTTAGGACGCTGGCAATCCAGTGTCGCTATATTGTACTGCTACAAACTCTAAACTCCGATGCCCTTTGTTTCCCGCCCAAGATTCAAAATTTTAAAGTGCGCCATTGTGTCTTTCTGGCCCATTGGAATCTTCCCAAACTTCAAACTGCACTGCTGGTTCAAATAGTGATGCCTTCATGCTCACTGGCTCGACTGTAGAATGACATTGACTGGTAAGTGACACTATATTGCACCGTTGAATCTTTCAAACTCTGACGCCTTCATGGGTTCCACCACTGGAGGGAAGTAAAAAGTGAAAATTAGTTTATGACACATGCTTTTTTTTTAAATTATGATCATTTGACCTATTTTCTGATTTCCTGACCTTTGTTGTTGCAGAATCTGACTGGTTTTCTTATAGGTTGGTTATCTTAAAGGTGAAGAAGGAGAGAAGCATGATGATTTCATTTCATGATAACAAATGTTTTTGAACACTTTAAGTGTTTGTTAACACTCTTGGAGGATTCGTGATTCCTCTTAAAATAAAATTTGTTATCCTCCATGCTTAGCACCTACTAGTTTTCCTTTGGGTTCTAAAATGAACACTTCAATTTCTTGATACAAAGAGGCTTAAAATGAACTTTACGACACAAAATTAGTAAAGTTGGTTTTGGGACTTAACAATTGAATAAAGAAAACTATCACTTTTCCTTTGGTGCTTAAAAAGAAGTCATTAATGCTTTGTGGATTAAAAAGAATCATGTGTCACTTTGTTTTGTAATTGCTTACTCAAACTAACACCATTGAAAATGCGTATGTGCTTCTCTCTCGCACCTCACAACGATCTTGATAATCAAAAGGATTTTTGGTGGTCTTAGGGTGGGATAAAGTAGTTACCTCTACATTTCATTTTGGGATTAAAATTGAACAAAAAACTTTGCAAGTATGAGTGGAACCTATTGCATGTGTTCTCCCTTTGTTTCTAAATGAAGGTTCATCGAACTATGAATATGTTTGCTTGCTATTGTTTATCTTAGAGGGCCTTCCTTGTGGGAAAAAGTACTCACCCAAGGGAACGAACTAATTGGTAACACTCTAAAGCCAAGAGTATTTCCAGCTAGGATATAAAAGTGGGTACTGGAACAAAGGCTAGTATCACGCGATTGGCTCCGAGGAGAAGGGAAGCAATGGTCTGTTGCCTCGATGGGTCAACTCCTACTAACGGAAAGTTTGAATTAAAACCCTTGTTTTAGAAAGGCCAAAATCCCTATCTATTTGTTGGTGCAAGAATGGTCATTCTGAAGCCGCCCCACACTTTTACGATTTTTAGTAGAAATGGAAATTATGCCATGGGAGTTTCATGGGTACTAATTCTTGGCTGCCCCAAGAAGTGAGTGTTGTGGATGGGAGCCATTGGGTTCAAGAATCTAAACATTCACTAAAAATAAGTGTAGCTGGACTTGTCCAAGTGGGGACTCAACAAATATAGTCTTTCATATCCATAGGATTGTACTTGTTCTTGGTTAAAAACACATTGCTTGATCGAAAACATTGGAGAAACAAAAATTTAACATGAACATACAACTTCAAAACCCTTTAGGAGAAGCAAATATCCTTGAACAAATTCGCATTCCCTTGCTTTCCCTTGGGATTCATATCCTTAGAGGTTTCTAGGCACTTGAATTTCATCTCAATTTTCTCCTACTAAAGTAAACATTAGGTAACACTTGCTTTGATTTCCTCGATTTCCACATAATATACTTTGTGGGATGAGAAGAAATTAAAACATTAGACATTTAGTTTCAAGACCTAATCAAGAAGTGTGTTTGTGGTAAAACAAAATCATTAAGAAAAGACTAAAAAATTGAATCCCACACATGTGTTCCAAATGATTTCACACAAGATCAAGATCAAGAAACCAAAGATAAAAGCTCTCAGTATAAAAGATCACCAAAAGCATCTCTCAACACTATATGAATTTAGATGAAGATTTCTTTTTAACTTTTACAGAAAAGCTTCAAGAAACAATCCTGGTTTGTATTCATTTTATTATTGTCAAAATCCCAATCTTTTTAGAGAGTTTGAGCATCTTGTTTAGAGAAAAGAATGTTCTTCAAAACCGAGGTCTAGTAAACAAGTTTCTTTTTTAGGAAAACATAGGATCAAAATCAAATCTCCATCCATCTTTGAACATCAAAAAGAAAATCATCTCATCATCAACTCTTTGAAAATCTTGGAAAAATATTTCATGTTAAACTTTGGGAAAATAATTTGAAACTAATCCAAAATCATCTTGCTTGATTAGATGTGTGTAGATGCATCCTTCTCCACATATTTACTAAAATTATCAAACCTTGTGGACAAATTTATCCCTTGATAACATCCAAAATCCTAGGATTTAGGAGTTCATTATCCAAAATAAAAAATCAAACCAATTAAAATCATGTTGTTTGGATAAGTGTGCTCAGATGAATCCTTCTTCCCACACCTAGACAAATTAGCATCCTTTGAACAAAATATTCTCTAGGAGAACATCCTGTTAGAACTACTATCGGCGGGACAATTTGCTTGTTTCGGCGACAAAAGGAATCATTTTGGAAAAGAGGAGTCATTGTTGGAGTGAAGTCATGGCGAATACAGTGTGTTTCACTGACCAGTGCATGTGGAAGTTTATCACTCCAGATAAAGGTGTTCGGGAAAATGTTTCGGCGAACTAAGTTTTTCTTGCCGACAGGTATCCTGAAAAAAGTATATCGGCATATGTTGGGGCATCGGTCTAATGTCAGGGTGAAGACAACATGTCATACAGACTAATGCATAAAGGGGTTGTTTCGGCCAGACTAATTGGTATTAGTATGAACTCATAACGAAATCATTTTGTTTTACCGATTGACTTGCAAACAAATGTTTCGGTAAGACTTATGTGCATCGGGAAAGGTCCAGGTGAAGGGCCTATTGTTTGGCCGAACTAAGTTCAAAGGTATTTCAAATCTGTCAGTGAGAAGCTATGGAGTCTTGCTGATTCAAATCTTATGTTGATGGAGATATGCATTGCTGGGAGGAGAACTTATTGGCATAAGTTTCACCGAAGTATGAATATTATACTAATAGATGGTTCGGGGTGAGTTTTTCCGAATAGGTGCAATCTGGAGGAGTGATTTCGGTAGGACATTTGGTGTTGGTGTAAGTTTTCCTGAAGGTTCATTGTTTTGCCGAAAGTATTGTTTCAATGGTTGGGTTTATTTCTTCAGTGAGAAAACTTGGTGGACATGCCGAAATGAGAATTCATCGGTGAAAGGGTGATTTTGTTTTAGCGAATGAAAATACATTGAAAAGTACATATCGGTAAGATGCAAAGATATCAGCATAACATCTCCCCGACTTTGAAAGTCCCAGCGAAGCGGGTGAAACGAAGATTGTATCGACAAGGGTACAAATTTGTCTTGGCAACCCAATGTAGATAAATACTTTCAGTGAAACAAGATGATATCTATGAGACGTTTCCCCGACTTTGAATTGTCACAGCGACATGAAAAGCAGAAGCATTTGTCATCAAATTGGTTCCATGTGTCAGTAAGACCACAAAGTGTCTTGGTGAATGATGAAATAAACGTTGAAAAGGGATTTCACCCTAGATTTGAATTTTTCTCATCGAAAGGACATTTGATGTGACAGTTCCAGTTTCAAAGGAGGCATCATTCGTGCTTCATTAATGGTGCGATGGGATAAAATAGTAATGACAGTAGTGTTTTAATCAATTCCTCATTTTTGAATTGATTACTGGTGAATTGGCGAGCTGAACAAGAGAACCAAGACAATTTTTCAGTCTGAGGAGCTCAAGTAGAATACTGTAAGTAATTGCTTTTCTGTTTTTCATATTTTGATTCTGTAAGCTTGAAAAATGGAGTCTTCTGGTTCTGGAAAGAGTAAGGGTAGAAAACTTGGTGAGAGTAATCAGTCGAAGGGAAAGAAACAAAAGACTAATACAGAGCATGAAGGCACTGAAAGGAAGCTAAACCAAGACCTTATTGATCAATTACCTGGTTTGGGGCCTAAATCTAGAAGGTCCGCATAGCTTAGGGCAGAAGTAGACAAGCTGGATGACAAATGCAAGTTCATAGGGAAATTGGTGTGCCCTAATGTATTTGTCAATGTTGAATGAAATCATGAAGGTAGCTTCTACAGATGATACAACATTGGAAGAAGTGAGTAAGCAAAGTGAGGAAATGGTCAAGATGGAAGTTACGGTTTGGAATGTTGTTGGAGATGCGGACATGTATGAGCACTAGGATTATTTGGACCACCTCAACAAGACTCACTTGTGGCTAAATAGAGCCTAATTATTCTCTGTCTTATGTTTCATAATTTGTATTTTCTATTTCCGAAAGGATGCATCCTTTCATATTCTCAATGTATAAATGTCTATTTTGAAAACAATATGAAAATATAGGTAGAATAGGATAGAGAATAGAGAATACGGTGGAACACCATGTTTCACGGGGTTGAGACTATGCTGTATGTTTTGAAGCCATGGAAATATCAATGAAAATCATCTAATTTTCTAGCTAATTCTGGTGTCAATTGTTGTGTTGTGCCTATTAAAATAATTATTTGAGTTGTCTCTAAAATTGATGTTTCTTGGTTATTTAGATCAACATAACAAGTTTATGTCTAGTTTATCAGTACGTATTTGCTATATCTGTGTGATTGGTTGATAGGTTCTTTCAAGGAAGGATTAAATCCTTTTGATTAATCACAGTAATCAGGGAATTTCATTTAGATTAGTAAGAAGAACTCAATAATCACAGCCTTGCATTTTTATACTGGTTATAAATAAATATGCCAAAAAATTTGAATGAATCCAGAAAGAAGTCAGTTGTCTATGATTTTATTTGACTCCGCATATTATATAAGGCACCAGTCTCACCGTTTTCATCATTTAGTTTTATTCATACTTTTTACATCTGTTAACTAAGCATTTTAGGGTTTAGTTTTGAATGCTGGTATACAATATATACCAAATTTGTTTTATTTTGTCCATTTCAATTTTCCATCTTGGACAAATCATGGCATGAAGATAAGATCAATAGTCAAGTCAGATTCATTTATTATAGGTACAGCTGCCTAGGTCTAGCAGTGCCTGGAGAGTAGAAGGTTTAATTCTTTCAAACCTTGTTCTATTACCCTAAAATGTTGTGAAATCTTGGCAACCTTTCATGGTTTAAACCTGTGTTTTTGAGAGATAAAAAATTGGTGACTCTACTAGGGATAACAAAGAATCTGCACCTTAATCATAGAGTCAGAATTCCTATGTACAGACTCCGCTGGGAATACCAAGTAACAATCTTTTTTCTCATTTTCAAGAAAGTGAGTGGCGACTCTGATTAAGCATTACAATATGAATGGAAGAAGATCTCAATTTAGGGGAGGTCATTTTGGAGCTCCTCCTAGTAATAGTAAGTGGATGCATAAAAATGATAAGGCTGACAAGGGTAAAGGGAAAAGTGAGGACATGTGCTTAACAAACAAAGATAAATCATCAATACCTATTGGTGAGAATTGCTTTGACACATGGAAAGATAATTCATCTGAAGAGCCCTGTACCCCGGAAGATTAGAGAAATCCTTTTTACAATCCTCAGAAAAATGTTGAATTTGAAGCTAGAAAACAGGCTGAATTTGAAGCTAGATTTGAAGCCGAACGACTTAGAGTGCAATATGAATATGACCAAAAAATGGAAGGTAATTAGAGTGGACCTGTTAATCAGGAAATTCAACAAGAAGATTATGAATCTTTAAGTTATGAGGAAATTAGGGCATGGTATGAATCTCAGAGAAAAGAAAGAGAAGAGCAAGAAAATGCCTAAATGATTCAAGCAATGAGGGAATTCAAACTACATAAAGCTCAGAACATTCCACACACATCATCTTTTCCTCCAAAATATGTACCACCCCATAAATAGGGCAATCATGGTGCAGGGTATTCTGAACCACCAAGGATTCCTCACCATCAAATTGGGAATCAATATAGACAGGCAAATCATCCACCTTTTGTTCCCACACAACATCCAAATAATTATCCACCTCCTGGTCAGCGTCATGTGCCACAACAAAATATGCAGTACAATAATCCTATGTACCAATATCAACACCCACCTAATCCTCCTCCTTATCAATATACAACCATGATCAGACAATTTGATCTAGCAGGGTTTCAATTATACCCATATCCCATGGATAGTAGTTGGAGAGGTTTAATACCCAAGTTTACAGGCAGTAATGCAATCACTGCTGAGGATCATTTAAGAAGTTTCAATGCTTTCATTCAGGATTTGGATGTACCCTATGAAGATTTGCATATGAGATTATTCATGATGTCTCTTATTGAAGAAGTTAGGGACTGGTTCAATAGCCTGGCAATAGCTTCTATTTATTCTCTCCAAATATTTTAGGATCAATTCCTTGAACAATTTGGGAATTTGAGTGCACCAGATGCTGATCTCCATGAACTAATGCAAATTCAGAAAGGTCAAAATGATTTAGTCTTTGATTTTAACAGAAGATTCAAAAAATTGCAGAATAGAATACGTCTCGGATCAAAGTTACCTGACTCTGTAGCATTAAGTGTTTACTTGAATGCATTTGACCCTAAAACAGGGTATGAGCTGAGAAACAGGTTCCCAAGGGACTTAACTGAAGCAAAAAAGATAGCATTAATAATAGAGAATAACAGAAAAGCTGCTGGGATAATAAATAAGAGAGACAACCCTTGAGTTCCTCAACAAAATAATAATTATCAATATAAGCAGGAGAACACATATAGAAATGAAAGACCAAGGCCGAGGTTACATGACATGCCCTATAACACAAACTGGAAGGATGGGAAACCCATAACAAATAGGCCTGGAAGCAAAGGAACTCCTGATCCATTGAAGAAGAAGGGAACATATGTGGTGAATAGCAATTATTTTTGTGAGGCTTGTGATAAGCCACATTCTCCTGAATATTGTGTTGTAGCCCAGAGAATGAAAGAAGAAGGATTGCTAATTGGAGATGATGGGGAAGATCATATGATCTACTTGACTTCAAATGCTTCTCATCATGTTGAGGAGAGGTACTCATCTTCGGAGGAGGGAGGTTATGAGTATGATGTTGCAGAATGAAGGTATAATGTACATATGGCTGAGCAGCATGTTTTTTCTGACTCTGAGGATGATTATGTAGAACCACAATCTGTTGAGGTGCCTGCTCACAATAATGTGAGGAGACTTATTGAAGAAGAAATAGAAAAATTGACTATTGCTGCAGTAGAAGAAGCCAAGAATAAATACTGGTTGAGGAATAGGATAGTAAATGAGAAGGAAGGTGTCCCTAGGGGTATCTTTATGAAAGATCAGAAATTTGTGCAAGGAGTTTCAAAGAAATATGAAAACAAACAACATGAAGAAAGTAAACAAAATCCTATCCAAAAGGATGCAGTAAAAGAGCTACATAAAGAAATTAAAAAAAATGATCAGTCAGGTAGAGGAGAAAAAGAAGTAAGCAAAGGAGAAACATTAGAACAAAAGAAAGTAGTTAAGGCAGAAGGTTCTTCTTTTGATTTTACTCAAGCCTTGTCTCAGGTAAAGATGTCTGTCCCACTTCTAGAAATGATGAAAATTAAGGAGTACAGGGACAGTGCAATGAAATTGATAACAAATTAGAGTGAAAAACATGTAAGTACTAAAAATAAAATGGTTGCAAAAATAAGCAAGATAAAGTAAACATCCCAGAAATCTGCTTGAGTAATGTATTGACAAGTCCGCCACAGGTTGATCCTTTCTTTATCACATTACTCATAAATAATAAATTATTGAGGAGTTGTATGATAGATTCTGGTGCCGCCATGAATATTATGCCAGTAGGAGTGATGAAACAACTAGGCATGTGGGTGGATACACATGAAGGAAAGTGTTATGCAATGGATAACCGAATTGTTCCTGTGGTTGGTATAATGAAAGATGTAGAAGTTAAGTTAGCTGCCTACCCTCAAGTAGCTTACAATATTGATAAAACAGTTATATACACCCCTCCTCAATTCGGTATGCTTTTATCAAGGCAATGGACGGCGGCCATTGGTGGAAATGTCCAGTTCGATTTGTCTTATGCAACCATTCCTATAAATGGCCAAGAAGTGAAATTGTACAGGGAGCCGAGGATGAATCAACTTTTTGATTCTGTGCCACAAGACCAAATCAATTGCTTTTGTGATGTTGATCTTGGGAGTTTCAAAATAGAACCAGCACAGCCATAATTGATTAATAGTGATCTTATTGAGAAGCATGACGCAAGGAACCACAATGGTGTGTGGAAGATGTATTTCGATGGAGGCTGCAGCCAAGAAGGCAATGGAGTTGGGATAGTATTTGTTTTGCCTAAAGGTAATACATTTAAGTATTCATTCTTGTTAACTTTTGAATGCACGAATAATGTGGCGGAGTACGAAGCTCTGTTAACTGGATTGAATATAGCGGTGAAGCATAAAATAAAGTTGTTGGCTGTTCTAGGAGATTTTGAGTTAGTTATCTCACAAGTTAAGGTGAAGTATCTAGCAAAAAATAAAAGATTAAAGCAATACAAAAATGTTGTATGGGATACAATAGAATTTCTTGATGCTTTCTCGATTGAGTGGGTGGATAGATCGAAGAATATAATGGCAGATTTTCTAGCTAATGTAGCATTGAAGAGATGATATTACGCTGGCAGGAGTGTCACAAATTGAATTCAAAACAAGGCCTGCTGTTAGGAAATAACTTGCACAATAGAAGAATATGATATGAAATATGCTGCAAATACTTGATAATAATTGAGAATAACAAGCCACTTCGAGGGGGAAAACCTCCAAATATCTCTAATGAGAACACACTTCACACTTGATGATGAAATAAGACTAGCAACCTCCTATATATACCTATTTATGCCAAGGATATCACCTAGGCCGACTTAGACACACCTATATAAGACTTAGGCCGACCTAAACAACTAAATAACAATATACTAATGATAATATGACTTAATAGAGAGTTAAGATAGCCACAAGCCAACTATTCATAACCTAATGTACAATAATATTAAGGGCATAACATGCCCCCCTTCTTCAAAGAAGCATTGTCCTCAATGCTAATCAAGTTTGGAAACTTTTGAATGAACTCCTCGTCTTCCCATGTGGCATCTTCAACTGGTAAATTCTTCCATTGGATGAGATACTCAGTGATAGTTCTATTCCTCAGCTTCTTTGTGCGTGTTTGACGAATGCACTCTGGTTCCAAAATGATTCTCCCTTCTTCATCCAACTCGGGAAGTGTTGTTTGAGTGGGAATATTATGCCCAATTACCTTCTTCAAATAGGAAACATGAAAAACCTGGATGTATCTTTGTTGTTGGTGGCAACTCAAGCTTGTAGGCAACACTACCGATCTTCTGCATGATTTGGTATGGACCATAATACTTTGGAGACAACTTATTATTCTTTCTTTGCTGCTTTAGTGAGATTTGCTTATAAGGCTGCAATCGCAAGAAGACCCTAATCCCAACTTCAAAACTTCTTTCACTATATGATGTTGGTCTGCCTGTTGTTTCATTTGATTTTGTGCCATGGCTAAATTCTCCTTGAGTCCTGAAAGTACTTGTTGTTGATGAAGCAAGTGGTCTTCTACTGCCTGAACTCTTGGGGACACCTTAATTGATGATGTGATGGAAGGAGGATGATATCCATAAAGTGCCAAAAATGGAGACATTTTTGATGAGCTATGAAAAGAAGTGTTATACCACCATTCCACAAGTGGTAGCCAATCTACCCACTGGGACTGTTTCTCTGAAGTGAAACAACGTAGATATCCTTCCAAACACTTATTAACAACCTCTGTTTGCCCATCTGATTGAGGGTGGTATGAAGAGCTAAGAGCCAATTGAGTACCCAAACATGAGAATAAATCTTTCCAAAAGTGACTAGTGAAGATAGGATCACGATCACTAACAATAACTTTAGGTGTACCATGTAGCTTTTGGATATTCTCCAAAAAGGCTTTAGCCACTGCACTTGTTGTAAAAGGATGTGCTAATGCAATGAAATGTGCATATTTAGTGAGTCGATCAACTACCACCATGATGACATTATGACCTTTAGATTTGGGAAGCCCTGTGATGAAGTCCATGGATATCTCTTCCCAATGCTGGCTAGGAATAGATAAGGGTTGCAAGAGACCTGGTGTCTTAATTGTCTCCCATTTATGCCTTTGACACACCAAACATTCAGCCACAAATTTTTGAACATCACCCTTTAGCCCCTTCCCAAAAGAAATCTTGCTTGACTCGATGATATGTCCTCAAAAATCCTAAATGACCACCACTGGAGACTCATGCAACTCTGTGAGAATCTTGATTTTAAGGTTGGAATTCTTGCAGAGATACAAACACTCTTTATACCAAGAGTATCTCCCTTCCAACAAAACTTATCTGAACTACTAGGATCACTTTTAATTGTTCGATGAGATTACTTGTGCAACATCATTTTGCCACTCTGCTTTGGCTTCCTCCACCCAATTTGCTTGTAATATGAAAGGGCACAATAATAAGGCTTCATCTTTCTCATCCTTCCTTGATAAAGTGCATCTGTGACAATATTTTCTTTCCCTTTCTTATATACAATCTCAAAGTCATATCCTAACATCTTAGTGACCCATTTTTGTTGCTCTTCAGAAGATAGTCATTGTTCCAAAAAATATTTTAGGCTATCATGATCTATCTTAACCTTGAAATTTCTACCCAATAGATAAGGTTGCCATTGTTTCACTGCATGGAGTATTGCTAGCATTTCCTTCTCATAAATAGGTTTTAGTAGATTCTTACCTTTTAATTGACGACTCTCAAAAGCAATTGGTCGACCTTCTTGCATGAGCATTGCTCCTATCCCATTTCCAGAAGCATCACATTCCACAATGAATTCCTTGGTGAAGTCAGGAGTGGCAAATCTTGGAGTTGTACACATAGCCTCCTTCAATCTCTCAAATGTTGTATTGGCGGACTCGTTCCAATGAAAAGCATCCTTCTTCAATAGAGTGGTGAGAGGTGCTGCTATACCATAATTCTTCACAAATCTTCTATAGTACCACAATCCCAAGAATCCTCTCAATTTCTTAATGGTTTTGGAATAGGCCATTCCATGATAGCCTTAATTTTGTTAGGGTCCACCTTTACTCCTTCATGTGAAACTATGTGTCCCTAAATACTCCACCTCTATGTAAGACCAAAAGCACACTTGGATGGCTTAGCATAGAGTTTATGATCTTCAAGTATTTGTAATGCTTGGTCCACATGTTGCAAATGTTCTTCCCAAGTCTTGTCAAATCAATATATCATCAAAGAATACTAACACAAACTTTCTCAAGAACTTCTTAAAAATGGAATTCATCAAACTTTGGAATGTAGATGGTGCATTGGTAAGACCAAATGGCATCACCAAAAATTCATAATGACCTTCATGAGTCCAAAATGTTTCCTTACAAATATCTTCCTCCTTAATCTGAATTTGGTGATAACCAGATCTAAGATCTAACTTGGTAAAAAACATAGCTCCATTTAATTCATCTAGCAAATCATCAATGATTGGAATTGGAAACTTATTTTTAATGGTGTACATGTTGAGCACTCTATAATCTGGACACATGCACCAATTATCATCCTTCTTACGTACCATCACCACCGGCGAGGAGTAAGCACTTTGGCTATGCCTGATGATTCCTGCCTCTAGCATCTCTTCAAAAAAAATTTCTATCTCACTCTTTTGTATGTGTGGATACCTGTAAGGCCTGATGTTTGGTGGTTGGCTCCCTGGGACTAACTTGATGGTGTGATCATGATCCCTCTTAGGAGGAATTCCTTTAGGCATATCTCCAAGAACAACTGAGTGACGATCAATTATAGCTTGCAAATCTAGATGAGTAGGAGTAATAGATTGAGAGACTTCTAATGAACATAGTTGGGCCACAAATCCATCCACTCCTTTCTTAAGCAACTTTTGCATTTGATGAGAGCTTACCATTTGTGGAGATTTTTCCTTCAACCCCCTTAGCTCTACTAGCCTTCCTTCCGATTGAAATCTCATGAATAGTTCTTGGAAGTTCATGTCAATTGTTCCTAATGTAGTAAGCCATTGTACTCCCAAAACAATATCTGCTGCACCCATGGATATCGCATACATTGGGGTATCAAGTTGATAATCTCCCATGGATAATTTAATGCTATGAAACTTCCTTGAACAACTAACTGTACCACCATCTGCAATCAAAACTTGAAACTCTGGAGCTGGATATATAAAACAATTTAGACGAGTAGCTAACTTTTTGTTGATGAAATTATGAGTACTACGAGTCGATCAACCATCAAGTACAGCTTCGCTTTAGGAACCCCACCACCTTGAGAGTTTTGTGGAACACTGAAACCCGAGTGCATGACAAGAAATGATTGGTTGAGAATCATGTGATTCCTCATTTGACTCCTTTCATCTTCTAGTATGGGTTCCTCCTCTTCTTCCTCATTAGGGACCTTCAATATAAAACAATTTCTTTTTCACTACATTTATGTCCTTGAAGATTTGCTATCACAATTGAAACACAAGCCTTTTTCTCTTTCTCCTCAATTTGTTGTGGATTCAACTAGTAGGTTGTGTTGAATATCCTTTCTCTCTTGTCACATTAGCCCCTTGCTTCTTAGGAATCAAAATTTCTCCTCTACCTCGGGTGCTAAGATAAAAGACTCATTTATGGAACTAGGGCTAAACATGCATACCTCATGTTGAATGTGATCCTTGAGACCACCCAAGAATAAGTCATTCTAATTTTCCTCCATTAATTGAATCCAACTCTTAAGGATAGATTTTGGAATTCTTGAATATAATCCTTAACTGATTTGTTTGTTGAAGTTTAGCTAGTTGGTTGAAGAAGTTGTCTGTGACACTATTGCTATATTGTGCTTGGAGTTCCTCTGTAAAAATTGACATGAGCGGTGAGCCCCTTTTACCTTGATGAGTGCAAAGCCAACGATACCAAATGAATTGATCTGGTTCTAAATATAAGGAAGCCATTGTGACCTTTTGTCCATTTGGGATTTGGTGTACTTCAAAAAAATTCTCCATTTGGTTTATCCATGTTAGAGGATCCTTACCATTGAACTTGCACATATCCACCTTTGGAAATAAATTCCTAGATCCCATAGGAGTACTAAAGCTTGTGTCAGTAGTAGCTGACCTAGAATTTTCACCTTGGCCGCTTGAGAACTCCTTTCTTGATTCAGCTATGTAGGTGCTTAACATGTTTCGTATGTCCGACATATCTCCTCTTAGGTCACACATATCCATCTTAATTGAGGAAATTTCTTCCTTGACCTTATTTATTTCTTCATTATGAGTAATATCCTCAATTGTTTCACCATCCTTATCAGGAGTCTTCCCCGGAGTGACAACATTCTTTTTACCCCTTGTTGCAGGCCCTGTCATGATGGAAACCACTAATATTGAAATGAATCACACAAATAAAACCTAAATTCTCTCAAATTTTTACTATAATATCCTTTATTGTGTCTTCAAAAACCCAATAAAAATTAGACTCCAATTCAACAATATGTGCGAGATATGTAGATTCCAAAAAAATAGTGTAGAAACGCTAATTCTGCAATAATTCGCCTAATTCTACTCCAATTCTTCTAAAATATGGACTGTAGCTTCTTCAATATGTTCTTCAAAAACTCTTTAAAAATTAGAAAAAAATTCACCAAAATCTGAAAGATATGCTCTTCCCAAAATCACCTCCAAAATTGAGAAAAACCTTGCCTCTATGGTGCCAAGATCATGCTCTGATACCACTTGTTAGGAAATAACTTGCACAATAGAAGAATATGATATGAAATATGCTGCAAATACTTGATAATAACTGAGAATAACAAGCCACTTCGAGGGGGAAAACCTCCAAATATCTCTAATGAGAACACACTTCACAACTTGATGATGAAATAAGACTCACAACCTCCTATATATACCTATTTATGCCAAGGATATCACCTAGGCCGACCTAAACAACTAAATAACAATATACTAATGATAATATGACTTAATAGAGAGTTAAGATAGCCACAAGCTGACTATTCATAACCCGATGTACAATAATATTAAGGGCATAGCACCTGTTGTGCCTGATAATGTATATAGCTGGCAAGTTTTTAATGATGACACTAATCTTTTAAAGTTCCTTCACTGTATAGACCAGTATGAAGCTCAAGAGATTGATTTCAATGCTTTTGTTGAAGAAGTTGATGGAAAAGAGACAGTCTTTGGAAAAGAGATCTTGCAGCTTAAAACAAATAAGATTCCTAAAGGCTTGGAGGCATTAGAGAGGGTATATGATGGAAGTGATCGGTCTTTAATAAAGCAAACACCGGTTGGAAGGGATGATATTGAAGAAATTAATTTGGGAACTGAGATGGCACCAAAAAAGGTGTACATAGGTAAAAAGATCAGTCCTACAATTAGAAAAATGCTGATTGAATTGCTAAGAAAGTATAAACATGTGTTTGCTTGGTCTTATGAAGATTTGAAAGCATATAGAGAAGACTTGTTTCAGCATGAAATACCATTGAAGCCAGATGCTAAACCATTCAGACAAAAGCAAAGGCCGATAAATCCAACTCTAGAACCTAAAATGCAGGAGGAGTTGGTGAAGCTAAGAGATGGTGGAATCATTAAGCCAATCAGACATTCAACCTGGGTGTCAAATCTGGTCCTTGTTAGAAAGAAAAATGGAGACATCAGATTATGTGTAGATTTCAGAAATCTAAACATAGCATCCCTTAAATATAATTATCCTTTGCCTAATATGGAGGCCATATTGCATAAGGTGACAGGTTGTGAATTGTTGTCCATGATGGATGGATTTTCAGGGTATAACTAGGTCAAGGTTAAAGAGTCTGAGTAATACAAAACAACATTCACAACCCCTTGGGGAACATATGTTTATCTGAGGATGCCATTTGGTCTCACTAATGTAGGGGCAACTTTTCAAAGAGCCATGGATGTGGATTTTGCTGATTTGATCAATGTTCTCATGGTGGTGTATTAGGATGATCTCATTGCTTACTCTAAGAAGGCTGAGGATCATGTTCATCATTTGGAAAAGGTATTTATAAGAGCCCTTGAATATGGTACTAGCTTAAACCCCAAGAAATGTAATTTTGCTATCACGAAGGGTAAACTTTTGGGGCATATTGTTTCCAAGGAAGGGATTAGGATAGACCCTGAAAGAGTGGAGGCTATTGATAAGATCCTTGTCCCTGAAACTGTTAAGGCGATACAATCATTCTTTGGAAAAATTAACTTTATTAGAAGGTTTGTTTCTAACTTTGTTGAGATTGTCAAACCAATATCAAAAATGTTAAAGAAAGGACAAAAGATAGAATGGACTGCAGAAGCTTTGGAAGCTTTTGTGTCTATAAAATGAGCTATCAAGGAGGCTCCTGTTCTTAAGTCACCTGACTTTTCAAAACCTTTCTAGATTTTTTCATTTGCCTCAATGCATACTATTGCAATTGTCATGCTACAGAAGAATGAAGACGGCTATGAGCAGCCCATATCTTTTTTCAGTAAGTCATTATAGGGTTCTGAACTAAAGTATGATATAATGGAGAAGCAAGCATTTGCATTGGTGAAAGCTATAAAAAATTTTAGGCCATACCTGGTTGGAGCAAAGGTAGTTGCTTATGTTCCTCATGCAGCTGTCAAAGATATTCTGACACAATATGAAGTAACAGGTAAAAGATGCAAATGGATCAACAAAATCCAGGAATTTGACTTGGAGATTCAAATTACTAAACTGGTCAGAGGTCAGGGTTTGGCTAAACTAATGGCAGAGGAAAATTTTGAAGCAAATCAGGTTTGTAATGTAGATGGAGAAGATGTAATTGTGAGCATTGAGCATACTCAATGGTATGCAGCTATCATGCATTATCTTAAACATATGAAGTGTCCAGAAGGATTGAATGATAACCAGAAAAGAACGCTGAAGTTGCAGGTGTCAAAATATGTTTTTATGGATGGGGATTTATTTTGGAAAAAATAGGGATGGTGTATTATTATTGTGTTTGGATGAGTTTCAAGCTAAACGTGTTTTGAGTGAAATGCATGAGGGAGTATGTGGAGGACATTACTCAACAAAGACAACAGCGCATAAAATTCTCAGGGTAGGCTATTATTGGCCTACAATTTTTAATGACTCTTTTGCATATGTGAGAAAATGTGAAGCTTGCCAAAAGTTCTCTGGGAAATTGAAATATTAGGGAGCTTTTCCATTAAGACCTTTGCAGGCTGATGCCCCTTTTCATCAATGGGGGATTGATTTCATAGGAGAAATACAAGAAAAATCAAGTGGTGGACATAGGTGGATATTGGTGGCCACTGATTATTTCACCAAGTGGGTAGAGGCCATCCCAACTAAACAAGCTACAAGTAAGGTGGTGACATAGTTCCTGATGGATAATATTAGTACTAGATTTGGTACACCAATGAGGTTGATTACTGATAACGGGATGTGTTTTAGATTAGATGAATTCAGAGGCTTTTGTAGCACATATGGTATTGCCATTTCTTATGCAGCCCCTTATCATCCATAGGCTAATAGACAAGCATAATATAGTAATAAGAGTCTTCTAAAGATTATAAGAAGGATGTTAGGTCAAAATAAGAAGGCTTGGGATTTGAAATTAAGATTGGTTGTATGGGCTGATAGAATTATGGTGAAGAAGGCAATTGGGAAGTCCCCATTTGAATTAGTGTATGGAACACAGGCCAACATGCCCTTGCAAAACTTGTTACCAGTTTATAGGTTTGTTCTTCAAGAAGATTTAGATATTCCTGAACCCATGGAGGAAAGAATGGAGCAGCTAGCTGAATTGGATGAAATGAGGAGAGTGGCTCAAAATCAAAATATAAAGTTGCAAAAGTAGATGAAATATTTATTTGACAAAAAGGCAAAGGATAAGAAATTTGGAGAAGGTGATCTGGTACTGATGTGGAATGCAAGGTGCCAGGAGAAGGGAAAACATGGGAAGTTTGAAGCCTTATGGATAGGGCCTTTTGTGGTGGTTGGAAAGAAAGGTGAAGACTCATACTATTTGTAGAATATCGCTGGTGAAGATCAGGAATTGCCTGTACATGGGAAATTTCTGAAACAATTTTTTCTCTTGAAATAATGCAGAGGATTAAGGGTTGCTAGTGCATGGACAACTCTTGATGGTCCTCTTTGAAATTTTATTACATGCATAGTAGTTTAGGAAATGAAAGGAACAGGATTTGCAAGTATATGGACAATCCTGATTTTCCTTCTTTTCAAATAAAATTTTCCATGTACAATAGTATAGGGTCTCATTCATTGCCATTTCCATTTGTTCCACTCTGCTCACATGTTCCATCACTTTGAGTTTGGTCTGCTCACCCAAAAATCTGAATCCTTGCAATGATCTCAGTATCATTCATCCCCAGACAGAGCCACTGTTAGAACTACTATCGGCAAGACAATTTACTTGTTTCAGCGACAAAAGGAATCATTTCGGCAAATGGGAGTCATTGTCGGAGTGAAGTCATGGCGAATACAGTGTGTTTCGTCGACCAGTGCATGTGGAAGTTTATCGCTCAAGATAAGGGTGTTCGGGAAAATGTTTTGGCGAACTAATTTTTTCTTGCCAACAGGCATCTTGAAAAAAGTATATCAACATATGTTGGGGCATCAGTCTAATGTCAGGGCGAAGACAAAATGTCATACCGACTAATGCATAAAGGGGTTGTTTCGGCTAGACTAATTGGTATCGGTATGAACTCATAACGAAATCATTTTGTTTTACCGATTGACTTGCAAACAGATGTTTCAGTAAGACTTATGTGCATCGGGAAAGGTCTAGGCGAAGGGCCTATTGTTTGGCCGAACTAAGTTCAAAGATATTTCAAATGTGTCGGTGAGAAGCTATGGAGTCTTGCCGATTCAAATCTTATGCTGATGGAGATATGCATTGCCGGGAGGAGAACTTATTGGCATAAGTTTCACCGAAGTATGAATATTATACTAATAGATGGTTCGGGGTGAGTTTTTCCGAATAGGTGTAATCTGGAGGAGTGATTTCGATAGGACATTTGGTGTCGGTGTAAGTTTTCCCGAAGGTTCATTGTTTTTCCGAAAGTATTGTTTCAATGGTTGGGTTTATTTCTTCAGTGAGAAAACTTGGTGGACATGCCGAAATGAGAATTCATCGGTGAAAGGGTGATTTTGTTTTAGTGAATGAAAATACATTGAAAAGTACATATCGGTAAGATGCAAAGATATTTGCATAACATCTCCCCGACTTTGAAAGTCCTAGTGAAGCAGGTGAAATGAAGATTGTATCGGCAAGGGTACAAATTTGTCTTGGCGACCCAATGTAGATAAAGACTTTTGGTAAAATAGGATGATATCTATGAGACGTTTCCCCGACTTTGAATTGTCACAGTGACATGAAAAGCAGAAGCATTTGTCATCAAGTTGGTTCCATGTGTCGGTAAGACCGCAGAGTGTCTTGGCAAATGATGAAATAAACGTTGAAAAGGGATTTCACCCTATATTTGAATTTTTCTCATCAAAAGGACATTTGATGTGACAGTGCCAGTTTCAAAGGAGGTGTCATTCATGCTTCATTAATGGCGCGATGGGATAAAATAGTAACGACAATAGTGTTTTAATCAATTCCTCATTTTTGAATTGATTACTAGTGAATTGGCAAGCTGAACAAGAGAACCAAGACAATTTTTCAGTTTGAGGAGCTCAAGTAGAATACTGTAAGTAATTGCTTTTCTATTTTTCATATTTTGATTCTGTAAGCTTGAAAAATGGAGTCTTCTGGTTCTAGAAACAGTAAGGGTAGAAAACTTGGTGAGAGTAATCAGTCGAAGGGAAAGAAACAAAACACTGATACAGAGCATGAAGGCACTGAAAGGAAGCTAAACCAAGACCTTATTGATCAATTACCTGGTTCGGGGCCTAAAGCTAGAAGGTCCACACAGCTTAGGGCAGAAGTAGACAAGTTGGATGACAAATGCAAGTTCATAGGGAAATTGGTGTGCCCTAATGTATTTTTCAATGCTGAATGAAATCATGAAGGTAGCTTCTACAGATGATACAACATTGGAAGAAGTGAGTAAGCAAAGTGAGGAAATGGTCAAGATGGAAGTTACGGTCTGGAATGTTGTTGGAGATGCAGACATGTATGAGCACTAGGATTATTTGGACCACCTCAACAAGACTCACTTGTGGCTAAATAGAGCCTAATTATTCTCTGTCTTATGTTTCATAATTTGTATTTTCTATTTCCGAAAGGATGCATCCTTTCATATTCTCAATGTATAAATGTCTATTTTGAAAACAATATGAAAATACAGGTAGAATAAGATAGAGAATAGAGAATACGGTGGAACACCATGTTTCACGGGGTTGAGACTATGCTGTATGTTTTGAAGCCATGGAAATATCAATGAAAATCATCTGATTTGCTGGCGAATTCTAGTGTCAATTGTTGTGTTGTGCCTATTGAAAGAATTATTTGAGTTGTCTCTAAAATTGATGTTTCTTGGTTATTTAGATCAACATAACAAGTTTATGTCTGGTTTATTAGTATGTATTTGCTATATCTGTGTGATTGGTTGTAGGTTCTTTCAAGGAAAGATTAAATCCTTTTGATTAATCACAGTAATCAGGGAATTTCATTTAGATTAGTAAGAAGAACTCAATAATCACAACCTTGCATTTTTATACTGGTTATAAATAAATATGCCAAACAATTTGAATGAATCCAGAAAGAAGTCAGTTGTCTATGATTTTATTTGACTCCGCATATTATATAAGGCACTGGTCTTACCATTTTCATCATTTAGCTTTATTCATACTTTTTACATTTGTTAACTGAGCATTTTAGGGTTTAGTTTTGAATGCTGGTATACAATATATACCAAATTTGTTTTATTTTTTCCATTTCAATTTTCCATCTTGGACAAATCATGGCATGAAGATAAGATCAATAGTCAAGTTTGCTTCATTTATTATAGGTACGCCCGCCTAGGTCTAGCAGTGCCTGGAGAGTAGAAGGTTTAATTCTTTCAAACCTTGTTATGTTACCCTAAAACATTGTGAAAGCTTGGCAACCTTTCATGGTTTAAACCTACATTTTTGAGAGATACAACATCCAACGTCTTAGAATTTATGACTTCACCATCAAAATCAAAATACAAATCAAAGAAAATCCCAAAGCAAAATCAAGTCTGAAAGTTTAACATACCCTTCAATATTTTCTCAAAGAGTTCCAAATCATCCGTCAAACATCCATATTAAATTTCATATCATTATCACCTTTTGATCTTTAAATCATCCTAAACATTTCTCCCTTGTACCTAAAGATATATCATTCTAAATAATTAGAGGTTCATCTCTTATATTCTTGAAAAATTGATCCCTATTTTATGGTGTAAACTAGATCTCAATACAAGAAGAATATGGAAGCCAACAAAGAAACATCTACCTCAAGTGATCTCAATCAAATGAACACTGGCATGAATCATGTTGGATCGAGCAATCCTACAATATTTCACTCCCTCAAGACCATCAAGAGGATGGACAAGTGGAAGACCTCACAAAAAACCCTCATGGTATGACCCAAGATGAGATCAATTAGATGGTTCAAAATCCTAAAAATCACAGGATCGTTAACATCATGATGAAACTCCATCCTCAACAATACATGCTCAAACTATTAAAATGGGGGACTAAACTCCCTTCCAATTATGACATGAGAACTATTGTAGAACCACCTTCAACATCATTCACACTTCCCATATCATCCACACCCCCCATCACATCAACATCCCAAATTCAAAATATCACTCAAAACATCTTGCAAATCACATCATCAATTACTCCAACTCAACCGATAGTTAACAAAGGGAGTGCATTTCTCAATGCATTACAAACACACCCTCTTGTAAACAATCAAGATTTGGATGCAAATACTATCTTGGGTCAAACCGTCCCCCAAAATCCATCACATCCATATGTCCACCTCACCTTTCATAATGACCCATCATCATCATCATTTAATGCAACACTGCAAACCTCTCTCCCCATGACCTCACGAGGAGAAGGTGACATATTTGGACCAGGGGGCATTTTCGACCCAACATCATCATCATTTCCTCAAGGGAGCTTACCACTCACTTTCCCACCACTCCCACCCTTTCCATTAACATATGTCTCACCTTTTGGTTTGGGGCTACCACCGATTCTGCAAATCATTCAAAATCCCCTCCCAACCATCAATTAGGGCATCATATCAAATCCTCCTCTCTTGCCATCAATATCGCAACAATAGATGGAAACCATCACCATATCACAAACAAACAACACATCATCTATCATCCCTCAAAACATGGTCTCTCAAGGACCAAGCATATCAATTGCACGATCAACTCCGATGATGCCTCTCATTACTACGACAAGCACCATTCCAAATCCACATCGACCAACACCGCCACCAAACTCGAACACATCAAACAAATACTATATTACATTACAAGTAGCTCAGCAAGCTTCCTATCAAAAGGCACTCTAGCAAATGAAAAAACAACAAGCCACACAACTACCTTCTTAGCAAGTCGCTCAAGCCACACTAGCTGCTCAACAAGCCACTCAAGTCACGCAAGCTACTCAAGTAGCCCAAGCCACATTACAAGTGCAACAAGCATAGTAGGTTGCACCAGCCCAAGCCACATTACAGGTGTAACAAGCATAGCAGGCTGCACAAGCTCAAGCCTTATTACAACAACAAGCTCAGGCTCAAGCTCAAGCACAAGCATAAGCTTAAGCACAAGCTCAGGCTCAAGCTCAGGCCCAAGCTCAGGCTGAATCACAAGCTAAAGCACAAGCTTAGTATCAAGATCAAGCCCAAGCTCAAGTGCATGCTAGAGCCCAAGCCCAATATGAAGCACAACAAGCACAAGCACAAGCACAATAGCTTGCACAACAAGCAGCACAACATCAAGCATATCAACAAGCACTGAAGAAATATCAAGAACAATAGGAATCAACCCAATTGGAAGCTCAACAATAAGCATTGTTGGCTCAACAACAACAACAAGCTCAGCAACAAGATTTAATAGCACAACAACAACAAGACCAACAACAAGTGTTGTTGGAACAACAACAATTACAAGCATACTTAGCTCAGCAGAATATACAAACACCATCCATTAACACACCAACCAATCCACCCATCCCACCAACAATTGAACCACCTCAAAACACTTTCATTCCACCCCTTTATCGACAAAATGATGTAATGACACAAATTAGGTTGCTCTTGCAACAAGTGCTTGATCTTCAGTTAGGGTGAACCACGAAAACACCCAACAACTTGTGTCCTTATCCATTCAATAGAAGCCTTGTAATGTAACCATTCCTAAAGGGATTTGAGATCCCCAAGTTTGACAAATACCATGGGATGGGGAACCCTGAAGATCACATCAGGGAGTTCCAGGTTCATTGCATGGAAGTCGTGTATGATGATACCTATTTAATGTGGTTGTTTCTTAGAAGTTTGGCAGGCCAAGCCATGGATTGGTTTTCTCGCCTCCCTCCAGGAATCAAAAATTTCCAAGAAATCGTAGATGCATTCATAAAAAATTATGCATTCAATATTGTGATGGATGTTAGTCTAGAGGAACTATTAGCTCTGAAATAAGGAAAGAATCAATCATTTGCCTCATCCCTACAATGATGGCGAACCAAGGCCAATTGGAGAAAATGGGCCATGTCAGAAGAAAAAGTGTGCACTATCATATCCAGCCTCGACAGTGCCTTGGATTTCTATCTCAAAGTCCAAGGGATCACCACATATGATCAGTTGATCTCCAAGGTGCTCAACATTGAATCAGCCCTTGCTACACAACCAACAACATAAACATATCCTAATCAGCAAAGCAACTGCCCATCTTCAACCTATAATGACAAACCTTGCACATGGGAAAGACACAAAAGCATTACCAATGATGGTTTTTTTGAAGCCAAAGTTTTCATCAGTGCATCTCGACAAAACACACCCGCACCTCAACAACAACCTCAAAATCACGATCAAGACAATCACCAAGCGAACATAGTAACTTAGCAGCTAAACAATCAGACCATCAACAATGTCAATAATCAAAGGGGGGCACCCTAGTGAAACAAGAAATCCCCCAAGTGGAAGTACACTTCCCTTGGGGAACCCCTCGAGGTTATCATGAAGACATTAATAAACAAAAACCTCATCAAGGCTCCCACTTATGAGAATTATCATGAACCAGATGTGAAACCACCTTGGTACAATGAAACCCAACTTTGTGACTTTCACAAATCAAAGTACATACCACTAACAACTACATGAGGCTGAAGAACCTAGTCCAAGACTTCATTGATAAAAAAATCATAAACATGGAGTAGCTAGTAGGAAATCAGAACCTCAAAATATACATGAATTTGATGCCAAACCATAACAAAAAAGGAAACAATAACAACAAAAAAGGGGAAGGGAACATTCAAAAGCATCAATCATGTATACGACCATGTCATTGCATCCTTGGATGAGTATTGCACCACTATCACTATCAAGGGATCCCATGCTAATTGTGGAGTCACCACAAGAGGTGGAAAAATTACCATTGCAGGATCATCTCAGCCAAACAGAGCATCCACTTCCAACCCAAGAACTCTCCCCAATGGTTACAATGTCCTTGATTAGCTAAAAAGAACCCCAACACAAATCTCCATCATGGAGTTGTTAAAAATCTCATCTTCCCACAAGAAAATTCTTGAGGAAGTATTGGATTCATCAACCATCCTCGCAGATCTTGATGCAGAACAATTCCAAGCTATGGTAAGAAATATCATCACTCTGAATCTCCTTACATTCTCTGACCAAGATTTTCCTGCTCAACCATCTCACAACTGTGCACTCCATTTAGAGGTCCTAGTGCAGAAAAATAAAGTCAAGAGAGTCTTGGTGGATGGAGGTGTAGGCTTGAATATTTGTTCCCTCAAGCTCATTAAGAACCTGAAAATCTCATAGGATTCCATCGACAAAGGAAAAGGTATTACAATCAAATCATATGATGATCAAGAAAGAGTGTCCCAAGGCACAATCCAAATCCCTATTCTAGGGCCAGCTATCATGGAAACTACCTGTTAGGTCTTGGACCTCGACTTGCCTTATAACATTCTCCTCGGACATTCGTGGATCCATGCAATGCAAGAAGTAGCATCAATCTTCCATCAATGTTTCAAATTCACATATGAAGTACAAGTGGTCACCATCCGTGGAGATCCTAAACCATTCTCCTACTACAAGAACCTAGAGGAAAAGTAATACAAAATCCCTCAAGTTCCTAAAAATGATGAAGTTCCATCAACACCATACATTGATCCAACCACTCTTGCTTCCAATTTTGTGACAGAGAAACCCTCCAATCTCGCCATCCCCACCATCTCTGATATCAAATTCATCATCTAGGACAATGGTTTCGGAAACTATATGGTTCCCAAAAATGGTTTTGTGATAGGAGAGTTACTACAATCTCCTAGATCACAAGGACGTTTGCAATCAAATGAAGCCTCCACATCCTAAACACCCACTGAAGGATATTCCAACTTTAGAATTTGGGGAGATCTTGACTAAGAATTCATAGAGGAGGACCCATCCTATCTCTTATAACAAGACAATAGACTGACAACTGATCTACCAATGGATGATAGCAACAAAGGTTTGCAAATGATGTTCAAAATGGGCTATGATAGAAAGTAGAAATTGGAGAAAAATGACAATGAGATTCTAATGCCCATCATTCCAGAGACATGAATGAAAAATATCGGCCTTGGATGTACCCCTTCAAGTATAACCATACGTGGCCAAAGTCCTCTAGTTAGAAAGATCAATAATCCTCAGCAATTAGCAGTTGAACTTTGCTTACCTGTATCTATAGGCCGAGTCATAGACAACTTCACATTTGACATAACTGATGTCTACAGTAGTAGTGATGATGAGGATCCCATAACCAACCTATCCATGCTCTTCGAGGACACCACCCTTCTCATGATTAGTACTATGTCATTTGAGCCCACTGACCATCAAAACCATGAAATCTGTCTATTCTACCCACAACTCATTGATTACGACCAACGAGGACCACCAATTCTTGACACATTCAAAAATGATGAGGTGTTTTTAGAATTCATGGGACTACGAGATAATATTTTGTGTGGGGATCACAAAGCAGGATTCATCATCAAGTTGGATACACATGCATACTATGGGAAAACAATTGAATCCCTCAGTCGCAAAAGTGAAAATTTGAGAATAATATCTAGGTCCTTGAGTGAAAACCACATTGTGGCACTCTCTGACCTGAAAAAAGAAAGGATGCATCCAATAGTGAAAACCTCTTTGAGGCGCCCATGGATGGGGGATTCATTCTTCCTTTCAGAGCTCTCCATCAGAAAAAATTGGCAGTTCTAAATGAAAAGTGTAATCCAGTCAACCTAGGAACAAATTAGACACTGCACATCACATTCTATGCAGAGTCCTTACAATAAGAGGAACAAGAACTCCTAGCAGCCTTCTTGAGTGAAAGACAAGTTAATTTTACATGGAGCTATGCATACATGCCAAGGCTTAATCTAGAAATTGTAGTTCATCACTTAGTAGTCTACTCTGAAGCAAAACTAGTTAGACAAAAGCTTAGAAAAATGCACCCTTAGATCACCCTGATAGTCAAAATGGAATTGAAGAAGCTACTAGATGTAGGATTCATTTGACCAATCGACTATCCAGAATGGGTGTCAAACCTGGTTCTTGTCTCAAAACCTAATGGGGGCATCAGAATCTATACAGATTTCAGGGGTTTAAACAAAGCATGTCCAAAAGATGATTTCTTGTTGCCCAACATTGACATGCCTATGGACATGATGGCAAGACATAAAATGATTTCCCTGATGGGTGGTTTCTTGGGATACAACTAGATAGTGATTTCTAAAGAATACTAACACAAAATGGCCTTCACTTGTCCATGGGGGACTTACTACTAGAATATGATGCCATTTGGCTTGAAGAATGCATGAGCAACATACTAAAGATCCATGATGTTAATCTTTCATGACATGATCCATAGAACTTTCAAAGATTATATCGATGACATACTAGCCAAATCTAGAAAGAGGAAGGATCACATAGAAACCTTAAGTGCCATTTTTGATAGGCTGGAGGAATACAAGGTTCGATTAAATCCAAAGAAATGTGTCTTTGACATACAATCAAGAAAGTTGCTAGGATACATAGTGTCAATGAGAGGCATTGAGGTAGACCGTGTCAAGGTAAAATGAATCCTTGAGATGGAGGCACCAAAAAAATTGAAACAATTGAGAGGTATCCAAGGCAGGCTTTAGTCCATCCAAAGATTCATAGCACAACTAGTAGATAAAAAAATCCCTTATTCTCACATACTTCACAAGGGAGTAGTGTACAAGTGGGATGAGAGTGTGAAGAAGCCTTCAATAAAATCAAAGAATATATGCTTACACCACCAATACTCAAGTCACTAATCCCAGGAAAGCCATTAATTCTCTATGTTTCAGTAACAACAACAGCCCCTGGTGCTCTTCTAGCTTAGCACGATGAAAACAGGACAAAAAGGGCCATATATTACATCAGCCACACAATGGTTGGGCATGAGTTAAATTACTCATTCATTGAGAAAGCATGTCTAGCAGTAGTGTTTGTGTCACAAAAAATCAAACATTACATGTTGGCACACAAAATAAAACTCATCACCAAAATCGACCCCCTCAAGTACTTACTATCAAAGGAAATGCTCACCGAAAGGATGGCTAAATGGGTCATGATTATGTCAGAATATGACATAGAGTATGTGGAACAAAAATTAATCAAAGGTCAGGTAATTGCAGATCAGCTTGTAGAAGCACCTATGTATTCAAAAAATCCACTCATCTCAGAGTTTCCAGACAAATGCATCTTCAATCTCAACATAGCTGACTACCGAAAACTTTACTTTGATGGCTCATACACACATGGATCAAGAGTCTGTGTCTTCTTTGTCACCCCATAGGGGGACTGAATACCTAGATCATACAAATTGGCATTCCCCTACACTAACAACATTGCGGAATACGAGGATTTAACTATAGGTCTTAGAATAGTAATGCAGTGGCACATCATGACCGGGCTCAAAGTATACAGAGACTCCCAGCTGATAATAAATCAAGTGAATGGTGAATACCAGACAAAGGATGATAAACTGACTCCATACAAAAAGTTGGTAGAAGCCTTAAAGAAACATTCATTGATATCACATTTGAGAAAATTCCAAGAGCAAATAACAAAGCAACAAACGCCATGGCAATGACTAGATCCCTACTAGACATCCCTTGCAATGTCCCAAGACATGAATTCTTGGTAGGGGAGCTTCTCATGCCTACATTTGAGGTACCAGAATCAAAATTTGTGTGTGAAATCATTGGTCCCGGTGATCCCTAGTACCATGACATTTATACCTACCTGTGAATAGGTGTCCTACCTGCTGACTTACCCTCAAGCCTAACAAGAAATTTTGTCAAGAAATCATCCTGATTTGTCATCTTAGGAAATACCCTTTACCATAGGAGCATAGAAGGAACCTTATTACATTGTTTAAATGCTAAAGAGGCATTGACCACTTTAACTTAAGTACATAATGGTATTTGTGGTTCACACTTGAGTGGAATAATCCTAGCCAAGAAATTGTTGAGGATAGGGTATTATTGGCCTACAATGGAAAGAGAAGCAAATGACTACATCAAAAGGTGCCTACAATGTCAGCAACATGGGGACCTCATCCATGCTCTAGCTCAAGAACTCCATCCTATTGTCACACCATGGTCTTTGTCACAGTGGGGACTCGATCTCATTGGAAAGATAACTCCCACCTCATCTAGCAGCCACAAGTTCATCATAATTGCCATTGAATACTTCACCAAGTGGGTGGAAGCCATCCCAATGACATACATCACTGGAAAGCATATATCTAAGTTTATCCTGAACTCTCATATGTTGATATGGTGTTCACCAAGCCATTATCACAGATAATGTGACACCCTTCAAGAATCAGGAGGTTTGTGATCTATGTGAAAAATTTAAAATTCAACATCGCTTCTCCACCCTGTACTATCCCCAAGGCAATGGCCAATAAAAAGCTATGAATAAAACCATTCTAAAAATCCTCAAAATGGCAATCAATGGCATAGGTCATGACTAGCATCTATAGCTAAATCCCACCTTCTGGGCCTATTGAACCAACATTCACACACCTACTAGTGCCACTCCCTTCTCCCTGGTCTACGGATTAGAGGCAGTATTACCCATTGAGATTGAGCTCCCGTCACTGAGAATATCACTAAAAAACCTTATCATGGATGAAGAATACTGAGTATCAAGACTGAATGAGTTGGAGCTACTAGATGAGCAGCGTATAGACGCTTTAAATCATTTACAAGTCTATAAAAATAGACTTAAGAGGAGCTATAACAAGAAGATTAGAAGGACTTTCCAAGTCAGAAAACTTTCCCTAAAGGAAAATCAGAAGAATGTCCCAAATCCAAACAATAAAGGAAAATTTGAACCCAACTGGGTGGGACCATTTATTATCACAGTGAGTTATAAGTCAAGGGAATATCAGTTATCAACACCTAAAGGGGAAACTCTACAAGAGCCTATGAATAACTCCCATCTCAAAAAAAATTATGCCTAATCTTTCAAGGTATAGAACCAAAAAATAAAAAAAATAAAAAAAAGTCCTAAAAAAATGGTCACCTTGATGAAAACCTAGAAAACAAGTGTCTTGGTGACAACATACAAAAAAAATTCATCAAAAGAGCAAAAAATCCAAAAAAATTAGAAAAATGATTTAAAACATTAAAGAGAAAAAATCGCCCTCTGGTGAAAACCACTTCCATGGTGCTTTGGGCAAGTACCTTGGTGAAAATTTGGCAAACAGGCGCCTTGTGTAAATAAGCACTGTCCATCCACCAGGATCTTCACGACTCATTCAACATCATCTACCCATCAAGCTTCCATCATCTATCACATTCCTTATCTCCATCCATCACCCATCCATTTGACATTTGCATCATAGCTTGGACCTATGCTCATGTCATGATCCCTCCTAGTACTACTCAGCCCATTACCAAGGTCAGTTTGTCCTGCCTTTATTGGAGTAGACTATTGCATCACACTGGGGGCATGTTCTCATCATATCAGATTCATGTATATTCTTGAAGTCCTTAAATCGGAAAATCCAAAAACATCAAAAAATCCAAAAAATCCAAAAACATTCACAAAATCAAAAAATCCAAAAAATTCACAAAATTAGAAAATCTAAAAACATCAGAAAATCCAAAAATCCAAAAACATTTGAAACATATCAAAATCCAGAAACAAGTCAAAAAGTCATTCAGAAAAGTCAAAAAATAGAGTTGTCTTGTCGAACTACAAGTCTCTGAGCCTTGAATGTAGGAAAGGTTGATCTTTGATCATTCCCCGAGACACTTAGGTCAGTCCTTTAGGAGTCTACAATAATAAATTGGCAGTCTATTTGTTTATATCTCATCAATAATCAAGTTTGTGTTAGTCGAACTATGTGGTCTCTATGTGTATAACGTAGGAAAGGCTAATCTATTGATCATCCCTTGAGGCCCCTAGGATAGGTCCTTAGGTTAGTCTCTTGGTCAAAATCTCAAAAAAATCCAAAACATTTGAAAAAAAAAAAAACATTTAAAATATTGAAAAATACCAAAATAGCCTCAAAACATTTCAAAAACATCAAAAACATCCAAATATTTGAAAAAATCCATCTGTCCCATCTTGCCTTCACCCCCAATAAACATCACTCCCAATAAATCAATCATCATCCCCAACCTTTGGTGAAACAATTGGAAACAAGTCTAGCAGGTTAAAAATGAAAACCTTAAACGTCAAGGTCTAAGGTTTAGGTCAGTACATAAACAAGTTGGTCGACTCTTCATATCAATAGCCTATCACCCAATCAATCCCAAATCAATCATTTGCTAACATCATGTCCTAGGATGCATCCTTCCTACAATGGGCATTTTTTATTAGAAAGAACACTTTGGATAAATGAAATGACATGCCACCATCCACTAACATGTCCTAGGATGTATCCTTCCTACAATGGGAATTATCTTTTGGCAATAGTTTTGGTTCTTATCCTTTAAAAACACATTTCCTTTTGGTTAGCGGTATTGAAGAACAATAGCTTGTTTGTTTACTTTATCTTTGTCTTTTTGACTTATCTCTTTGCGCTCACTTCAATGACCTCTCGGTGATGTCCCAAACAAAGGGATTTAGAGAGATAGGATTGGGGCAACTAACACTATCTTTTATTTGTTGTGCTTGTTGGATATGTTTGTAATATAACCTTGGTCATGCAAGCTTTATTTAGGTGTAGGGAGGATGTTTTAAATGTCTTGTTGACCACATAGGAAGGCTTGCTTTTCTATGTTTTGGTTTGAGATTTTTCAAATATCTAAACTACATTTTGGGATAAGGTTTTGTATGCTAGGTGTGAATAGAAATACTCCTATTTGATTACTGAGTCAAAGTCCATTGCACTAGGCACAATGCCATCCTAGTTTCACGCTAACATGGTACCATGACTATTAATCATGGACTTATTGCATCCATCCTGCATACACCAATCATCAACATAGTGCATATCATATCATATAACATCTCACATGCATCTTCATAATATAGATCTATAAACCATGCATTTTCATTTCATCCATTGCATAGACATTGTTATATTGTACATCTCACATGCATTACATTATCTTTTTAAGTTTTTTAGGATAATATAGATTGGTTATTCTAAGCATCTTTAAAAAATCCCATTTGCATACCATCATAATCATTAATACATATGCATTATCCATCATCATAAGGTCCATACATTTTATGCATCATACATAAGCATAACCATCATAACCATCCATCATAACCATCCATCATAAACATATCATCCATCATATTTAAAGTCCACATCACACATAACGTCCATTGATCATATAAAACATATCATAACTGCATCCATTAGAACATCTATCATATATCATTATCACAATGCATAACCATAAACATCATCATCATCATACATTAGGGGTATAATATGGATCTACATATCATAAAAAAGTGCATAAAAAGATAAACATTCTGCATCATTGTATAGAACATCACATGTACACAAATCATAAGCATCATAAAGCATCATAGGCACCATATAAGCATCATATAAATAGCATTATCATTTTGCATCACATATAGAAATAAGAACCATCCATAACACATAAATTAAACATAAGATGCAACATATCACATCAAAATCATCATCTCATATATCATCAATGTACTATCATGGTACAAAAAAATTAGACCACTATACATGTATATGTCAATAAGTACAAAAATACCATCGAACTATCAAAAATGAGCCCATAGGGCACAGAAAGAGTCCTATCTTTGATCAAAAAATTGAAAGCCTAGCCCTCCTAGCTACTGCTAGTGCCACTTGCTCTGTCCCAATGGCCCTTTACAGTTTTGTGACTGTTCCTCTAAGAAAAATCAGGAGCTCAAGCTACTCTCGGCATGGCTTGATGATAGTGCATCCTATAATAATCTACCTCATGAACGACATTCCTATATGACCAAAGTGATATTGTGCTACGGGAGGATGAGGAAGCCATTCTCTCTAATTGTTGTCTATGTCCCATCTCCGCCACCGCCTGGAGCTCTACAAACTATCTTTGTAAAGTGTTCTAATCTCTATCATCCCTAGCCTGATCCCTCTCTACTATCAAAACTTGAATCTGGGTCTATAACTATAATATCTACCCATCCCGAGGATCTAGCTATCTTGTCGGCTGCACGTAGGGCTGATCCTTACCTTTGTCTCTGGGAGGTGTGGCAACCTGATCTTGATGCCCATCTTTTCTGTCATCTTGTCTCTAGTCCTGGTCCTATATCGGGACATCTTGGTGAGGTTGATCCTCCTGACCCCTCACAGGCTGGTCATGTATTGGCTGGTGTGAATTGTTGCCTCCTCATCCTTGTCCTAGTCTTGTCCCCTACCTCTCACTCTCTGTCGAGCATATGGTGTGCTTAGGATTGTCAATCTCAAAGGTGGCCTGAACCAATCATGATATGCCTGCATAGTACTGGGATCTGCATCCCCCTGATTGTATTGCCATGGCTAGGCCACCAACTATCTAAAACTGTCCATTGCCCTGGTAGCCGGAATGTGTTGGCCCCATGAGCCCTGTGTCATTGTACATGAAAAAATGGCCACATAATATTCAATGGGCCTATCTTGTGTCTCCCTGAACTAGCGTTGGACTCTCCCTGGCAGGTACATCTCTATCATAGTGTGCTCTCGCCCCTGCATCAGGTGATCCTGGTGAGAAAAAAAGAGTTTTACATTGTCAAACCATGTTGGTTGTCGAAGATATGGTCACCATGTAAAAACCCGCATCTCATCAAGGACCCTCCTCTAGTGATGAATCCTAAGCTTCCCAGTGTGTGTAAAAGAAAGACCACCTCTATAGCACCAGACCACGGGGTCATCTAGCTCCATTGGCACTGGAATGACGTGCAAACGAAGAATGGGGATATGCTCCCATGCCCATATATGTAAAAGTATGACCCCTGCTCCAAGTGCTCTGTCGTCAACATAAGAAAACTCGTGTAGGTCCATGTAGAGCGAAGCTAGTAAAACTAGACCCCAGGAAAAGAGGGTCGGCCTATGTCAAACAATTTTCTCCCAAGAGAGCCCCCAACTAGGACTGAAATATCCGCCTCGCTGATATGAGGCAACAAGGCCTGAAATAATAGCTGAAATTACTAGCTGGAATGGTGATGTAAGTAGCCTATGCCACTCCAACTCGATCTGACCCTCACAAAAGAAGATCTCATTAGTGTCCATAACAGAATAATAAGCATCCCAACCTAGTGCCATGTATTGACAACCACAGAATCCACCACACATCCTCTAAGGTAACAGTGGCCTTGTCAGTTGGAAGGTGGAATGAAGAGGTCTCATTGTTCCATCTCTTGGCAAGTGTTGTCATCATGCCTAGATGGGTTCATGCAGGTGGCACATAGGCAATATACTAGAGCCCCATCTCTCCTAGAAGCTCCTGCTCCCTCTCGCTCAGATCTTGCAAATACCTAAAAATCTCTTGGGACCTATGCTCGTGAGAATAAATCTCCCTCGCCTCCTCCTACATCAGGAAAATTCATCTTGTTAAGATAATCAATAAAAAATATTTCGAGCTTATCTCAGCATTCAAAAAACCACCCCAACGTTGCAACCTATGAAGGCATCGTAGTTTAAAATTTACAAACTATGAGGTTGGCATCATCAAAATTCCAAATTACATCACAGCCATGCACTTTGAAAAAGTGGTGCAATTTAACCTAAATACCTAATTTCAAAATTCGTTGTTGCACTAAGGTTTGAAATCTAGCGGCACAATTCATGAAGGCATCAAAGTTTGAGGAATCTTTTCAAATTCCAAACTCCATTGCTAGAGGCCATCATGCGATGGCGGGCCAGTTTGAAGACTGAGCAGTCCAGTTTGAAAATTGAGCGGTGCAATATTGCACCATGCCTAAAGATCTAAGTTTAAAAGCATTAAATGAGCACGTAAAATGAAAACAAAGTTCGGGTCAGGGTCACTTATTGGTGCCCCGGTGCCTGGATGTCGCTGGTACATCTATACTCGGTTGGAGATGTGCATCAGGAGTTGTCATTGTGCCATCTTGTTAGGGTGTTAGAGCTCAAAATCGCAAGATTTCTAAAGGTTGAATGAGAAAATGAATTGGAAGCGGCCCCCTAGGGTCTATTTAAGCCTAAAAAATTGGGTTTTTTGACCCTACTCAACCATCTAGGAAGGGTTTAGGTCCCTCAAATCTGTTTTCACCTGTCTAAAGGTCATTTTACATTGTTTTTTGCATTTTGCCTCATTTTTCGACCTCATGGAGCCTTTCTCAACCTGTCAGACACCTTGTCCTCTTTTTTTAGCGAGATCACCCAGAAATCAAAATTTTCATCTGATCTATTGAGGGGGCAGTACATTAGCATGTTTTCTTCCACTAGGACAGCAGTGGGGCAAGTTTTCAATCAATTTTTTTTGGCTTTTTGATCGAGACATTTTATTCTTTGAACCATTGCAACAGATGCATTTCTTCAAAGAGGGGCAAAATGTAGACATGGAAAATGTATTGATTGATGTTGCACATTTGATCATGATTACTAACACCACTTTCATCCTAAATCATCCTTCAATCTAACCATTTAATTGAATACCCTTATTTGATTAAATTCATCAATTTTCCATCTCTTAATTAAATAAATCATCTTATCTAATTAAGTCTTTCTCTCTCGCTAATTAAATCAATCTATTTGACCTAATTAACCCTATGTCCATATTTAATTAAATAATTCATTTTATTTGATTAAATCTCTAAAGTCTATTAAATTAAATAAACTGAACCTTGTTTAATTTAAGCTAACATTCATCTTCTTTAGTTAAATAAAAACAAATTATTTATTTAACTAAGTCTAAAATCACATTCCCCTCATTTTGATTTAAATAAATCCATATATCTAAGTCAAAATTGTCACATCTCCTAAATCTCTCATTAAATTAATTGATCCTGATTAATTTAATCCTAATGCAAGTCCCATCCTCTAGCTTTTGCCACCTGCACATGAAAATAGATTTAATTCATTTATTAAATCTCTATTTTCTCTCAAATGGCATAATGGAGGAATATTCTCTCAATTTGAATTCAAAATCCAAGTGGACTTTGTCCTTCCAACAAGGCATTTAATTCACCTAATAAGTCTTTTTTTCTTGAGCCAAGTGCCATTTAAGGCATTTCATTTCCCTCTTACATGTCATTTCAACATTTTCAAATATCACCTAATTTCATTTATGGGCACATTCATCCAAATGTGCACATCCTTCATCAATTCTCCTTTTGACAAGTGGCACTTTGCCATTGGTTGAATGTTAGTCCCACATTGCTTCATTTTGGGCATCTCTCCATCTTATCATTCTATAAATAAGAGGTTTCATTCCTCATTCTATCATCCACAATTTGAGTAAACTTACTATACTCAATTTCATAGCAATCTCGATTCATCTTATTGAGTTTTATAGCTAGGTTATACAAATTTTATCTTGGAGCACATTGGAATAATTCATCAAGTGGATCACTCTTCATCAAGCATCTAAATTTCATCAATGGAATTGGGAAAGGGCCAATTTTCACATCAAATTGGCACCAATTCCCTTAAGAGATTAAGAGTTTTCTTTGCATTAGAATAGGATTGGATATCTTTGGTTTATGTTTGTTGTATTCTTCATTTCATTCCTTTTCCTTTGCAATTCAAATGGATTTCTTGAGGAATCATGATACTAACCTTGCATTTGATCTAATATAGTGTTTGTCTCTCATGTTTGTGCAGGTTGGGAATATTGGTTCTCAACAACAAATGGCGACTCTGCTAGGAAAATTCTCTAGAGCATTTTTATGACAAACTAGAATCAAAAACCTAGAATCTCTGGTTTCAATCCTCACATTAGGTCAACCAATAAACTAAAGACTCAAAACCAATGGATGAGAAAGCCCTTCATGTATTGCAAATTCAAGTGTGTGAAAATGTGTTAATTTCCCTCCTTAAGCTACTAAAGAAACCAAGCTCAGTCAAGTTAAGCTACATGAATGATTCTAAGTTCAAAAGCATCCTATATAGAGTCTCATTGTCAGTCAAGCATCCATAGCCCTGACAAGGTTATCATTGTGATTCTCCTGAACATAGCTCTAGTGCCATCCATACATCCATAGCCTCGATAGAGATATTTGGATCCTCCTAAAAAATTGAATTCTCTTTTGATTTTCAATAGTTTCCTTTTCTTTTCTCTTCTTTTCATTTTCAACCTGTGAAAAATGAAGCTCACACTCAAGGCTGAGAATCACAGTGGCACTGAAGCAAAAATTTAAGATTTTTCACTTAAGTAGACCTTACAAGGAACCTGTAGTAACCTTAGGATTCTTAAGATGTGTGTAAGATGTAAGATTTGAGCACATTTCAGAACTAACTCAATCCACTGACTTATCCTCTATATCCATATAGACCATGTGGCACTAATGGAAGATTTCCACCATCCCTTCAAGAAAGCATGATTGAAGTTGTAGACACTAAAAATATTCCCAGGCTTGCGATATCTAAATTCTTCATCATTTCCCCTTTCATTCTTGATAATTAAATAATTTTAATTATTTAATTATTTTCTAATGTCATATGTATTCTATTAATTAAATAATTTTTAATTATTTAATTAATTCATTTCTATCTTTATTCCTCCCTGATTAATTAAATAAATTTTATTTGTTTAATTACATCACTAATTAAGTCCTCTTCTTTCTAAAATTAAATAAATTCTTGTTTCTTTAATTTTTGTCCACTTTCCACTAAAATTAAATAATTATTTAATTATTCATTAGCCTCTTTTCTCATAAATTAAATAAATTTTATTTATTTAATTTGGTCCACAATCTTGATTTTTGAATTAAATCATTATTTAATTCAAAATGATTCCTTTTGTCACATTCCTCTATAATTAAATAATTATTTTAATTATTTAATTATTCATTGATCACCTAAATTAAATATTTTTTATTATTATTTAATTTTTCCTATCACCTCTTTATCCGTGTCAATCTTATCTTCCACATCAAATATTATCTCTTGACATCTCATTTAATCATAGCCCTTGATTGAATTATCTCATAATTCAATCTCAACCCTTCATCTTTTATCATTTGTCCTAATTTTGACCAAATCCTAGTCCATACTACAACTTTCAATCTTGGCCATTGATTAAGACATCATATTGACATATAATCTCAACCATCAATTCAAAATTAGATCTTTCTTATAAATAAACTCTCTCATAAGCCATTTCAGGGGTTGATTCTTCAAGAATTCGTATGCTGTCAAAATCATTCTTGAGTCTTTCAACCACACATATTATGCAAGTACATGATGCTAGTGTGAGACAATAATCTTCAATGTTTTGCTAGTCACTTGTCATAGAATTATTATTGCACACTCAAATCTAAGGGAAATTATCATATTCAAGCAAAATGGAGAAGAGCAATGGAGGTGAATCAATGGTAGCATGAAGATTTGGTAATATTTTTTTATGCTTTATGTCTTTATGTTCATTTGTGCTTCATTTTTTATTAGGGTTTGATTTATATTCTTTATTGCGTTAACCATAATATTTTAGCCTTGATTACAAAAGTTTGTCAAAGAAATACTTAAAGCAATCCCATAGAATTACAAACTTATGATGTGCGGATAAAATGCCACCAACCAGAAAGTAAGGAGAACCCCAAAACCAAAAGAAAAATAAAACCAAAGAAAACATAACCTAAAGAAAGTAAAAACCTAAGCTAACTATTTATAAGGATGAGTTGAAAAAACTCAAGCAAGGAATTAATGCTTTAGATACTATCAATTGAATTGTAATGGAACATCCTCTCTAGTGAGAGTCTTTAAATGGAAAGCATTATCTCTCAAGATTTTAGAAATTTGAAAGGGTCCAAGCCAAAATTTTCTAAACTTCCCATGCTCCCCTTTCTTCTTGTGTGATTTATCCCAATATAGAACTAGATCAAAAAATTTGAAGGCCTTAACCTTGCGATTGAACCAACATTTGACTATACTCTGATGTTTGGAAAAAATTTCTAATGCCTCATCTCTCTTTTCTTCTAACTACAACAGTTCAACTAGGTGGGCTTTGAGACGTTCCCCCTCATAATATTCATTAATGAATTGCAAGGTAGGAATTCTTAGTTGGATTGGAAACATAGGTTTAAAACCATAGACCAAGTGATATGGAGATGTCCCTAATGAATCATTTTGATGTGTGCGATCTTCCTAAAGAGAAAATATTAGCTCAGTATGCCAATCCTTTGAATTTCTATCAATTAACTTACGAATGATAGTCAAAATTTTGTTATTGGTAGATTTAGCTAGGCCATTTCCTTGTGGATAATAATTTGAGGCAAACTTAATGATAATGCCATGGTCAAATGCCCACCCAAAAAAATTTAAAGAAGCAAAAGCAAAACCATTATCATAGACTAAAGCAAAAGGACATCCAAAATGATTAATGACACTTGATTCAAGAAAATTTATTACCACTTTTGCAGTGCATTTCATACAAGCAATGGCTTATTTCCATCTAGTAAAATAATCAGTGGTAGTTAGGATATACATGTTCCCTATGGAAGATGGTGGGTTAATTGGACAAATGAAGTCCAATCCCCACTGTGCGAATGGTCTTACCTTAATTACTGATTGCAATGGAATGACAAAGTGCTTCTCCCTAGTAGCAGAGGTTTGGAAAACATGACATGCACTTACAATATTGTGTGCATCCTTAAACAAATTAGGCCAATAATATCTTGCTCATAAGATCTGATTTGCAGTGGTAGGACCAGAACCATGACCTGTACCATACCTATCGTGAAGTTCGGCCATCACTCGAGTTGCTTCTTCCTTGCCTAGACAACAAAGATAAACACCCTCATAATTTTTCTTGTACAATATTTCTCCTTTTAAAATATAATTGACACTTTTCAACCGCAAAACTCTACATTGTATTGTACTCAAATGAGCAAGGCACTTTTGATTAAGCAGGTAATAAACCACATCATCATACCATGTGTCGGGTGAAACATCTTGCAAGTGATACTGTTGTGTTGTAAGTTCAAGACCATTTTTAGTCATTTTCCTTGTTAGTTCTTGACCTCTTACTAATTTAATAGGTTGTATTTCAATATCATATTCTTGTAGCATAGTCACCCATTTCGCTCTTCAATCACCCAACTCATTTTGCATCAACGAGAGTTTGATTGTTGGATCATACACAATTGTAAACACCTTGTTTCTTAAAATATAGTGCCTAAAATTCTTTACTCCTTTGACCAATGCATAATCCTACTTTTCCACATTAGGGTATCTCAATTTTGCATCCTTCAGTGGAGCACTCATGAATGAAATTGGGTGCTCATCTTCTTCATTAGATTTTTGTGTCAACGTACTAGCACAAGAGTGTTATGATGCAAATGAGTATATGTATAATGTTTGGAATAGTTTAGACTCACCAAAACAAGAGCATCGGCTATAGCTCTGTTTATTTCCTTAAATTCCTATTTTTCTTAAAAATTAAATTCTACCTTACATCCTATTTCAACATTGCATTTAAAGACTTGACTATCTTTGCAAAACTAGTAATAAACTTTATAACAAAGTTAATCTTTCCAAAGAATGATATCATCTCTTTCTTACTAGCTAGAGGTTGAATTTTTAATATTGCTTGGATACTCTCAGGGTCAATCGAGATACCATTTTTTAAAATGATGTGACCTAGTAGCTTGCCCTCCGTGACTCCAAAAATGCACTTCTTTGGATTCAAAGAGATACCAAATTCCCTATACTTTTGAAATACCTTACATAAATATGAGATATGGTCTCCTCTTTTGTTTGAAAAGATAGTCAAGTCATCCATGTAAATGATGATGCATTTACCAATCAAATCCTTGAAAGCAATGTCCATGGCTTGTTGAAAAGTATCTCCAACATTAATCATCCCAAATGGCATCCTCTTGTATGCAAATGTTACCCACTTAGTTGTGAAATTTTTCTTGTGCCTATCCTCATATTGAACCATCACTTGATTGTAACTTGAATACCCATCTAGGAAGGAAATCATTTGAGAACCATTAATAATTTGCAAGACTTCATCTAAGGATGGGACTGGGTAATTTTCCTTCTCTGAGGCACAAATTTGTGAAGTCCACACATAGCTTAATCTCACCATTCTTCTTTCGTACTAGCACCAAATTTGCTACCCAAGTTGAGTGTCTAATAGGAAATATAATGTAATCAAATAGAAATTTCCGTACCTCTCTTTGAATAACAAGTTCCATTAAGGAATTAATTGGCATTATCATGTATCTAAAAGGCTTCGCATCTAGATTAAGATGAATGATATGTGTGATAATCAACGTGTTGCATGTCTTGAGATCTTCGTAACTCCAAGCTATGACATCCTGATAAATATGTAACACATCTATTATCCCTTTCTTTTCCTCAAGAGTGTAGACCTTGCCAATGAAAGTATTCTTCACTTCCTCTGGAGTACCCATGTTATAAGTATCACATTGACCATTTGTTTAGTCCTTTCTAGCCTACTGATCTTGATCTCTTATATTATCCAAGACAAAGATTCTTTCCAATTGCACCATTCCTCTAGGAATTGTGTTTGTCTTGAGATTAATCACCCCCTCCATATCCAATTTTTCTTCTTGTGGTTCTATCTCATCAATAATCTAAGAAGCAAAAACATCAACACTAGTAATGAAATCCAAAATATGTTTATCATCTTCAAATACCTAGAAATTAGTCACATTATCTAATACTGATGGGACTAGAGTGAGCTCAATAGTAAGTCTCTTCAATCCTGATTTATAAAGATAAAGGCTCTAGAGTACTTACTTCTTAGGCCAAAGCATCAACAATCTTGTTCTTGCTTCGAGGAATCAATTGAATATCAAAGGCATCAAATCCTTCTATCAAGTCCCATACTCTATGCCTATAGTTCATCATTCTCCTATCATGGCATGAGTATTTCCTTCTAACCTATTTAACTACTAATTCTAAATCCACAAAACTTGTAAAGCTTTAACATTCTTCCTTAAGGCCATTAACAATCCATGTATCAAAGATTCATATTATATAACATTGTTTGTGCAATGAAACTGTAATCTATGTGCAACAAAGAAAGTTTTACCTATTGGACTTATCAGCTCAAAGCCTGCACCAACTCCTTGCATTGATTTGGAACTATCAAATCGTAATGTCCAGAACTTAGTGGGATGTATACCTTTTGAATTTTCTACACACATGTTCTTCCTTGGTGAAGGATCCTCTTGATGAATTTGTTGTTTTCCCTTTTGTTTAGTCTGTATTTCCTGAATATCAATCTTGACAGTTGGTGTAGGATTAATAAACCTCTTGATTTTCTCAACAGTTGTCTAACAAAGGCAACATTCAAGCTCCAAATGTGATGCATCATGAAATCTACACCAATTAGGCAAGAGTAGCTCCTCAAAATCTATTTTCTTTCCAAGATTAATCTAATCTTCAACACATTTGTGAATGAATTCTTGGAACTCTCAAGCAAACTAAGCCTGTTATCATCTTGTTCATCATCTTCATCAGGTTCTATCACTACTTCTGTACTACTAGAACACTAAGTTAGGTCCTTGGTAATATCATGCAGCATCAAGACCTCTTTTACTCCTTTTGTTTCTTCAATGGCTGTAGCTAAGACATAATTTACATAGCTCGTCTTATAAATTAGCACCTCATTTGTTGTGTTCTGGTACTCTATGATCAAATACTTTATTCTAGGTTCTCATTCAATCTTGATTTGATTAGGTATCTCTTTCCATGGGAGCCACATATGTGAGTGCTCAATAGAGATGTAGCCATTAAGAGATCTTGTGAAATCCCTACCCAAAATCAACCCATAAGCATATGCCCGGATATCAACTACTTGAATGTTAATTGTCTATTGCACCCTTGGGTCTAATGCAATCTGCATAGGGATCATATTCAACTCACCCACTACACTCACCTCCATTTTATCTAATTAAGTAACCTTTCATTGGGAAGGAGTAGGAGTAATACCCAATGTTGTACAAACTAAAAATGACATAACATTTGTAGAAGCCCCAAAATCTAATAAACAATTGTGTAGATTTTTACCAAATATATAAATAGAGATCAAGAAAGGAGGAGTCTCATGCTTTCCATGGAATAGACTTATCATAGTATCTTCTTGAGCTACTTGAGTTTTTTTCTCCTTACTCCTATCCTTTGATTGAACTTGAACTTGATCCTTGGCTAGCTGGTTAGCTTGATCCCCTGCTAGTTGTGAATTGTGTGCTTTTCCCATTACTTCATTGACCATTGGTTCACTAAAACCAACTTTCCTTACAAAAATATCTTGTGATGGATTAGAAGGTACATTTTCACTCAAAGAACCAAAAACAACACTTCTACTTATAGGGAATCTTAACAATTCAAAAGCTGAGAGGCCGAATTTTACCTTGATGAGCTCTTCAACAACGTACTCACCCATTTGTTCTATACTCATTTTAGGCTGATCACTTTTAAGATGCTCTACTTGAGTTTCCTTACCAATATCAGTGTGTCCTCCATTGGAAGAATTAGATGGTCCTCCTTTAGAAAAAATACTACATTGGTACCTTTGGACAAGAAGGGTTGTTGCTTGCATTCAGATTAGGAGGCGTAATAAAGTTGTTTGGAGGAGTAGAGGTGGTGAAAGGACCTCCAACTTGTCTATTTCTTAGATCATAAGGCCTCATGCATTGATGAAACATTTGAACTTCCACTCTTCTTCATCTAATGGACTATTATCAACATCATCATTATTTTCAAACAATTGAGATATAGACTCCTCATTGCTCACATCCTCCAATCTAGCATAATTTTCATCTAGCTCTTCTTTTGGTCCATTCTCTTCACTTCATGGGAAAGGAGCATGATTCAACACCAATACTGGTGAATCATATGGATCTGCGGGTACAATTTCTTGTCCATTTGGATTATTTTCAGTAGCTTACTAAACCTCCATATAAAATATTGCAGTTGCAGTTTAGAATTTTGGACAATCTAATTTAGAATGTTGGTTAGTCTTGTGGATCCTACACCATCTAGACAAAGCAGTCTATGCTAGATAAACTCCACTCGATGACTTCTCCAGGTTACTGGGTGGGTCCAAAGGTGTCAAAATTCCTCCATTATTGGGCCTCATATTCCATGTCTATTCTATCTTGGAGGCTTCCTCCTATCAAAATTATGTCCTTATCCTTGTCCTCTTTCAAAACCTTGTCCAAAACCTTGTGCAAAATCCCTATTATCTCAATTGTAATTAGATTGAATGCCTCTTTGTGAATCTTATAATTGGTTGTTCTGATTTATCAGATAGGTAACTTCTATAGATAGATTATTTACCTATTCTACCAGTTCAACTATACTCCTTTTCCATACTGCTTTGTGTTGGGATTGAATTTGTAGCATTTTGCAAGTAGTAGGGTGTGTGCCTAAATTTTGTGGGTGGGATGAGACCTTAGAATTTTGTAGATATGTAGGAACATTGGTATACTATTGTGGGTATGGCATCTGACTAGAATTTTTTAGGTAGCTAGGGATTGGTTGAGCCTAATTCAATGAAGGACCTAAATGTGTGACTAAGGGTAATTGGGGAACCTGATTCATTAGGGATGTTTGATTAGCGAGAACATAATTTAACCCTTAAATCTTCCTAGGGTTAGTGATGTAGAGTAGGGGTAATCAAACCCAAAACAACCTTCAACAAGTGACTTTGTTCATTAAAAAGTTGGTTTTCCTTCACAAACACTCATTCTTGCTTATAACCTTTCAAAAAGGAAATTGGACATATCTTTTGACTCAAATCCGATCTATAGAAAAGGAGACCCATTTAGGATATCCATTTTTCCATTCATACACATATCCAAAAATAATGTAGGGTTGTTGTGTACAAAGGGGCTCAAAATTTGATTGTCCTACTTCTAAGATGGTTTTTTTTGGCTTTCTACACTCAAATGCAAGCAAAATTTCATTAGTAACTTCATCAAAATGGAAAATATGAAATTTCCTCTAAAGGGTTTTTAGATACACTCAAAAAAAAATTCACCAATATTTAGATATTTTTGATGGAGGGAAGAAAATATATGGATTTTTTTTGTTCACTAGAAACGCTAGGGCAGATTCAGACATGTTACAAAAAATGTTATAACTTTATCTAAACTTAATTAAATTTAACCAAACCAAAACCAAATGAAAGATAACTCAATTATCTTTCCAACCATACCATGTGAAGATTGTACAAGGGCCATATAGATCTGTACCATGTGAAATAACATGACTGTTACAGAAAAAATACAAAGAAAATTTGCTCCAAATTTATTCCAATTTTCATTCCCATCTTTTCCAACCTTCCCAACCTTGAGATTCATGTTTACAACATTTATTTATGATTTTAAAAGAATTTTAAAACTACTAACCACCCACAACTAACTTCCTAATCAAAGTTGTAACCTTAAAGCACTTTAGACAACTTTCATAATGACAATTTTTACAATTTTGACAATTTTTTGACATCATTTGCATTATGACTCCAAAACATTCTAAAATGGTCTAGAATGACTCCAAATAATTATTAATGGTTCAAAATGACTTTATTTACATAAAATAACACAAAAGAAGACAAAAAAAAAAATTGAGCATGAGGGCACTTCTACACCATACTCCCAAGGGAAAAAAAAAACTCAAGTCCACTTGATGCAGGGCTTCTTTTCTTCCTAGGCTTCCAATTTTTCTGCACTATTGCCTTGCTTTATTCTTGAATTTTTATTTTTGTATTACACTTATTTTCTCTAGGTTGTTTTCTCAACTTCTTCTCTTCTTTCTTCCTTGCAAGGTATTCCTCTTTTGACATCCTCCTTTGAACCTGATCTCTTTCAAGAGCCCGCCTCTCAATGAGTTGTATCTCCTTGTCTAGAAAACCTACACATATATAGTCCAATGAAATATTATAAATAAAATATTGAGACCTTAAGATCTCTTTTTTGTCTCCTTACACTAGAAAATCTACTTCAACACCCAAGATATCCTCCATGTGTTCTACATTTGTATAAAAATATTCATACACTATATGCACTTCTCATTCTTTAGACTCTTTTCCATCTTTATTTTCATCTGTTGCACCTGTAAACACATACTCACACAAAGACTTAGTTTCAAAAACATAATATTTTCTTGTCTCTTTAGATGTTTCTAGCACCCTTTCTTTCAACATATCTTGCAACTCATCCATTCTTGTAGTTGTCCTCTTTTGCCTTCTCCTCTAAATGATCTTCTTGATAGGCCACTTTATCCTCTTTCTTATTGGTAAATGTCAACCACTTTCCTGGTTTTCTCTCTCAAGCAACTGTTGCATCTCAAGTTCCATTCTTTCTTCAATTTTTTTTTGAAATTTTTCCATTTGTTCTAGGGATTTCCTCAACTCTATGTTCTCTTGCTCAACATTTATTTGTTTTTCCTTCTCATTTTTCTTCTTCATCTCACTTTTCTCTTTTCTTTTTTCTTGTTTCTTGCTTTGTACCTCCTTACTCTACAAGTATCCATGGAAAAATATTCTCAAAATTTTCATTCTCCTTTCTCAAGCTATTTTCTTTCACCTTACTTCTTCTTGTCTTTGTGATACCTCACCTAGGTTTCCTCTTTTCATCACTACCTAGTCTTTTTGCATCCAAGTTCTTGCTTCAACCTACAAAAAGACAACACATAAACTCCAAAAAAATTTCTTGCTCAAATCTTCAAGATCTGATAAGAATTTTATGTAGAGTAGGGGTAATCAAACCCAAAAAAACCTTAAATAAGTTACTTTGTTCATCAAAAAGTGGGTTTTCCTTCACAAACCCTCATTCTTGCTTGTAAAATTTTAGAAAGGAAAATTGGACATATCTTTTGACTTAGACTTGGTCTATAGAAAATGAGACCCATTTAGGATACCCATTTGGACATTCTTACACATATCCAAAAATAAGGTAGGGTTCCTTTGTGTAGAGGGGCTCAAAATTTGATTGTCCTACTTCTTAGATGGTTTTTTTTAACTGTCTACACCCAAATGCAAGCAAACTTTCATTAGTAACTGAACATCAAAATGGAAAAATATGAAATATATTCTAAAGGGTTTTTAGATACCCTTAAGATAGAAATTTTCACCAATTTTTAGAGATTTTTGATGGAGGGAAGAATATATATGAAATTTTCTTGTTCATTGGAAACCTTAGGGAAGATTCAGACCTGCTGTTACAAAAAATGCTCTAACTTTCTCTAAACTTAATGAAGTTTAACCAAACCAAAAAAAAATAAAATATAACTCAATTATATTTCCAACCATACCATGTTCAGGTTGTACAAATTTTGTACAGATCTGTACCACATGAAAGAATAGGACTGTTATAGAAAAAATGTACACAAAATTTGCTCCAAATTGATTCCAATTTTTATTCCCATATTTTTCAACCTTCCCAACATTGGGATTCATGTTTACAAAATATATTTATTATTTCCAAAGAATTTTCCAAATAATTACCACCCAAAACTAAATTACTAATCAAATTTGTAACCTTAATGCACTTTTGACAACTTTCACAATGACAACTTTTACAATTTTGACAATTTTTTTACATCATTTTCATTATGACTCCAAAACATTCTAAAATGGTCTAGAATGACTCCAAATAATCATTAATGGTCCAAAATGACCTTATTTACATCAAAAAACACAAAAAAAGACAAAAACCAAAATTTGAGCATGAAGGTGCTCCTAAACCAGTTAGCCACGAGACCTAATGATGGAAGTGGTCCTACTAAGTGTTGTCCCAAATCAGTACTAGCTTTGACTACTTCTGCATATGCATCTATTAAGGTTCTTGGGGGTTGATGCATCCTTTTAACTAATGCAGAGGTGAGGTTGTCTAATTCTTCATAATAGGCTTCCTTAGTTGATGCTTCATTAATAACATATGGAGGCAACAATCTACTATAAGCACGATGAAATATATTATTAAATGAGCTTATGGGCTCATTGAATTCTCTTTTAACTATCATGAACTGCCTATACAATTCATTAGTACTATTTTGGATTTTAAACTTTTGCAAAAAATATTTTCCATTTGACCCCAATTAGTAATTTAACCAGCAGTAAGTGATTGTACCCGTAAAATGCCTCCTCACCCAATGAGTATGGAAAGAGCCTGCATCCAAGATCCTCATGATTAATCTGTTTATCTTGAAGAGGAGTTTGGAAAATCTTGATATGTTCCTCGGTTGTTTTGTTGGGATCATTGACCTGAAATTTAGAAAAAAAATGCTCAGGATTTTTGGAAATCAAATGATAGTTATTGAAGGATAGTGGTGATGAATTATTTTCCAAGAAAGCCATTAGTGGAGGTGGGGGTGGTAATGGCTGATTTATGGAAGCATGAGGTTGTTGAGTGGCAACAGGAGTATGCTCAAAATCCAAAGATGAAGAATTGAATGATGGGAAAGATGGAGTTGAAGGTTGGATGGGTGTAGATGATTATGCTTCCCCTTTCTTAGTCCTCCTAGACCTGGTAGGGGCCTTTAACTCTTGTAAGTCTCCTTTTTCTTTTGTAGTTCTAGTCTCTCTTTGGAACCTCTAAGGAGACAATTATGACTAAAGATGATCGAACTTTATTCAATCTACTCTCCATCTAGTGCCAATTTCATTGATGGTGTTTTTAGCACTGCAACAACACAAACAAAATACAAGTATTCTATCTCTCTTGAAAGGTTATTTATATTAGTAAACCTTAAGAAATAACCCCAAGGTCTCTAATGTCAGGTTTTGATAATTTATAAGCAACTCAGTGATGATGTGATTTCTTGGTTATCACAAAGGGAATTTATGATCAAACAAAAGATTGAAACTCTTAGGTCAACACTGAGGGTTTTAAAAGATATGAAAATGAGAACAAACCCTAAAAACTTCCAGACTTGTGATTAGAAAATTATATTTCATCAAATATAGTAGTTTAATGATGCTTTGTAATTCCTTTTCTAACAATGATCTCAAAGAAATAGCAAAAGATGAGGGTTTAGAGAGATTTCTATTCTAAATCCTAAGATCAATCATGAAAATAATAGACCATTCAAGGTGGACCAATTTTCAAAACCAATTCCTACTTAACCAAGATTGAATCTATAGTATCACAGAAATAGTGCAATCTCCAAAGGTATGAATTTTTTTTAGATTGTAAACATTCAAACATTCACCCAAAATGGCATGAAATGCATAAATATCCATAGTTGAACTTAAGTGCAACAAAGAGTAAGCCCGGGATAACTTTACACAACAAATTACAATTAACAAATTGCTAAAAGTATGGTCTGAAGATTCCTTAACACCTTAAACACTTTATCATAAACATGAACAAACTACAACTAGCTCTAAACCTAATCTTAAAATCACTTACTCAAACAACTTAAAATAGATCTGAAACATAGGAACCATGCATAGATGAAATAACACAAAGAGGAACGCCAAAAGATAATGTCTTCACTTGTATTCACTTTAACAAAAAGTTTGCAACAATTCTAGTATCTCATGTCGAACCTTTACAAATGAGGAAAGAGCATCCATATATAGAGTTTCAATAACACGTCGGCCTAAAGAAGAAATTAAATTAGGTTATACATCATAGGTCAACCAAAATAGGTTGGCCTTGGCATTTTTCCACCTCATTTAATTTTTAGAATACAATATTACAAAAGTCGGCCTTAAAGATACATTGAAATTAAATAAAAGGCCCCCTTTGGAAAAAATATCTATGAGTGGTTGACTTGTAGCTCCAATATGTTGATTTCATACAAAGCTTAATGTGATAATGATTGGTCACCCTCCTTGTCCTTCTCTTCACTTCTAGAAAGTTCATGAACTTTTGAAAACACATTATCAAGGCTGGTCTAGTCATGAATTGGAATAAACCTTAATCTTAACTTAATCAACTTTACTTCCTCATATTTATCTAAGGTTTTATCCCAATCCCCTTGCAACCCTTGATATCTATCCATATTTGAAATATATATAACTGCATCTTCTAATTGATTTGATGTTATTGTCCCATATTTAGTTGGAGAATAAACCTCATGCCACCATTTTTGCAGCTGATCAATTTTCAAATTCTTCTTACGAAACTTATTTCTTCTTGTCACAATCTCCAAGAATGAGATGCAGCTATCTGAGATCTCTTTTACCTTATTCTAAATCTTTGAAAATTTCTTTAAAGCCTTCATCATGAGCTCTTTTTTAAATCCAAATACCTTCATCCATTCTATTGGTTTATACACATCTTTAGCTATGAAGATATTCTCATTGACCAACATTTCTCCTGGAATTTATATTATCTTCCTTAATATAATGATAGTAGTAGCATCTATTACCTCACATTCTAATATGAGTTGCTTTATTTCTTCCAGAAAGGATGATGCCTTTTCATAAGTTTGTAAAATATTTTCAATCATGGAGTCTCCCTTTTGACAAACACTACTAATCCATTATTGAGTGACATTTACAAAGGTTTCCATTCTCTCTATTTCATTAATGGCATCTTTTGACAACAAACCCTCTGAAAATGAGACACTTTCACCAGCTTGTGTCTATAAAGGCTTTACCAAATGTTGAATGTACTTTTGCAACTCCTCTACTTGATGTTGTAGCTTTTCTTTTTCCTAGGTCTCATTTTATAATCTCTTCAAAATGGCCTGCATGGATTCCTTAAGATCTTCCTTCTCTTGTGCCTTTGTAGAAGGACCCAAATTAATTTTCTGAACTTTGTAATAAGCTAGATTGGCTTCATCCTTATGCTTTCTAGTTACTGGTGTGGGCACATGAATCACTCAGTTATTCAATTCATCCCTTGTCATTTTAGAGACAACTCTGGCCTTCTTCCTTTCTTTAGTCTTTCGCAAACAGGCTAGAAATGTATCCCAATTTGGAGATTCTTCCTCAACAATAGCTAGTTTAGGATTCAAATGTTCTACCAACCAGTCTAGAGTAGTTGATTCTTCCAAATTTGTCTCTTCATGAAGACTATTTTCTTCTCCATGGTCACTTGGTTGACTGAATTCAACATTTTCTTCATGTTTTTTCTCTTTCTCTTTATTTTCTTCCTTAGGTTGTTGTGTTTCCTCTTTCTCAAATGACTTATCTTTCTCAGGGGACTTAGAGGATATTTATTTTGTCTTTTCAGGCTCTATATCTTTATTATCTTCTTATCCTTGTACCTCAACCATATTTTGCTCTAACTGTACTCCAAGGTTGCTTAAGTCTCCACTTTTGGGAGTTTCCAACTCCTCTTCTTCTTATTGGTGCCTTAGTTCCTACTCCTTGAAGATATTGGCTCCATCATTTTCTACCTCTTCCTCCTCTTTATGAGATGGTACCTTTTGGTGTGGCGATTGAGGAGGATTTTTTTGTGGGGAAACATCCTTCACAACATTAGTTTCATGAATAGGTGGCTCATTTACAATTTCTTTTGGTTCTTCAACCACATTTTCAACATCTATTGTATTAACTGGAGATACCTTTTGTTTTGGAGAATTCTTTATCATGCAAACCTGTGTTTTATCTCCTGAGCTCTCAATAGCCTTAGCTTGGGTAGAACTTTATTCATTGGCCTTATTCTTCTTTGACCTTAAAACTTTGTCTCCTTTAACAATTCTTCTCTTCTTTGAGGGCTAAGCTTCTACATCCCCTTCTTCAATAATCTCCTTTGTAAATTTTCTTCTTTTGGGAATGGGCTATCTTTTATGCTCTTTACTCTTGACATCAACCTTAATTTGACTTATTTTTTTCCTTGTAATGATGATAGGCTCATCCTCAAAGTATCCTTCCTATTGAGGAACTGAAATTTCATCCCTTGTTTTCTATAAATCATATTCTTCTAAATGAGACTCGAAATCTCACATAAAATCATAGGTGAATTTCTTCCCTTCTGCTTCTAATTCCAAAACATTATGCTTCACCCATTTCTTTGAATATCCTATAACTAGAGCATCAATTTGATCAAGCTCTACCACTTCATCCTCTGTCCAATTTATTGCAGGGAGTGGCTTATTTTGGAATTATGCATAATCATGATATTGAATTGGATCCTTATCACCATCAACTTGATTAGGCACATTTGTCACTGTATAAAGTATTATTAGTTTCAAAGAGAGAATGGAATGCTTCCTTTTGATTACGTCAAATTCATCATGACAATTGGCCCAGTTATCTCTATGCCTATAATCTTTATTTTCCATTTTTTGGGCCACTCCATAAGGATCAAAGCTGCCCCTATCTGAATGAGAGTAGAAGTGCAAGTGGGCCATCTCTGATTCAGAATTATGAGCACTTTGAATGGAAGGGAAATTCTTCAAAGTACTAATTCTCAAGTTGAAAACCCCACCAACTCTTGTTTTGTGCATTGACTTCAAAATAGAATGAAAGGTTGCAAGTTTCCTTGTCAATTCAAGCAATATGAATTTATCTGTAGGATGCCTAGGAAGCCTATAAGGTACCTTTGGAGATCCATGAATTCTAATGTATGTAAATTTTGGGAGCTGAATGAACCAAAAGCCACATTTGTTTATTAAGTCCATTGCTTCTACTAAAATCCTCATATGTAGAGCATCCTATAATGTTCTTGTTATATACATAGTGAAGGCATCATTGACCCTTCTATAGTTGGAAGTATCCAAGTGTAATTGAGGATATACATCATAAACCATTTCTTTCCCAATGGTTCCTTTACAAATATTTGTACTTGTAATTCCTAGAAAGCATATATACCACATAATATGTCATGGTGAACCTCTTGGTATCCTAGACATTTCTCAACTACATATCCAAGTTGTCACTAATCATTCTAGACCAGTGATAATTAATTCATTTCTCAATATGAGATATAACATAAAACATCTAGTCCTCAAATATGAAGGTGTTCTCCAACCCTACCACTTTTCATAGGAGGGTGATCATATAATTTTATTCTAGCTTGAAGTCACTTCTATGCAATTGTTTTGGTAACTTGGAATAGTGGGACTTTGGTTTCTCAATCCAATATTTGTTCATCATCTCCAATGCCTGATCAAGATCATCATGATAGAACTTCATTGCTATCTTCAAATCTAGTTTGATTAGCTTATGGTGTGATCCAATATTGAATGCCTCAACAATTGCCTCCTCTATCAAGTTTACCATAATTCTCCCTTGAGGCCCAATTATCTTTCTATTATCAGAGCCATAATGTTTGGTACATTCAATTATCAATTCAGGGAACTTCACTGAAGGTGGAAACCTAGCAGCTTGTTCCAATCTTGTATCTACTAGTCTTTTGGCCAAAGGAGTAGAAGCATAGCAATACATCCTCTACTTGAATTGCTCATAATGCACATGAGTCATATTTGTGTCTCCCAAATTTTCCCACCATGAGATAATCTTTGCCTCTGGGAGTCTACCCATGAAGTCATAATTCATCCTTTTATCTCTAGTTGTAGGCTCCTCCTTGGTTGGATTAGTAGACTTTGTTTTAAAACCTTTACCCTTGCTAGACTCTTCCTACATCTGGTTAGAAAAAAACCATAATTACTAAAATGCTAAGCACATTCAATCATTATAACATCATCAAATTTATCTTAAAAACACATATGCAACATATAATTAATTCCAAGTCATCCTTAAAATCATAGAAATTAAGTTACAAATGCTTAAAATCAAGTTCAAAGCACATTTCGGGTTTTCAAGCACTTTGCGGATTTTGATTGTCAAGGGATTTTGGGGAATCTGACCCCTCATGGATTCTACAAAGAAGGAATCCTTAGTCTTTCCATAAGTAGATTTTGCGAAGAGCAACACATTCAAATTTGAAATGGTTAATCATAAATTATCTTCAAAAGCCATAGACTTCAAATGATAAACCTTCATAATCAAGTTTAAGTGTTGTAAGTGTGGAATAAGTAAATAAGTAAAACAACTAAAACACTTCTTAATGAAATATTATATCAATATTTAACAACAATTAACTAATTTAAAGCTCATAAAACTTGAAAGCGTTTCATTGTTTCCTATCTCCAAAGATTTACCAAATCATAGAGGGCTCTTAGATTTGGTAAGCAGTGTGACTGTTTAAAATGCCAATCTAGAGAATGGAGTGATGCTAAATGCAATGATGTAATTCTATATGGTGATTTTTAAATGATATTGATGCTACTGTAATCTATGCTAACATGAAACCTGATGGATGGAAGCTACGGTAAAACTATGATGCATCCATGACATTGATTCTACTAATGCTATGATTGCTATTTCTATGATGATATTGCTATGATGCTATGATTTCTATTCTTGCAGAGTTAGTTTGCACAAAAGATGAGATATTTTGGATGCATTTCCTATGGAGAAAGGTTGTATATATAGATTTACGACAACACATTATGATGGGGTAGCACAACAAAGGCTTGGATTCAATCTGGAGAATTGAATGATAAGAGATTGAGAAACTTGAGCTGATTATGGGAATGGTTTCTCCCAATGTAAACATCAAGCATGATGATAGTAAGGATCAGAGGAAGAAAATTTGAGAGATTAATTCCAATTTGTCTCCAATTTGTCTTCACAGCTTCCCGTGAATACCAGTTGAATTAAATTGGATATTTGATGTCTAATTTGGTAGGTGAGTGAATAGAGGAAATTTTCCTTTATGCCTTTATTTGAATATTTTATGATTTATTCAAATTAGTAAAAGGGGATAAATAATTTAATAAAACAAACTATATAATTTTTTAATTAAATAAATATAGAAGGGATATGATAATTAAATAACAAACTATTTAACCTTGTTTAATTAATTAAGATTGAATGATGTGATAATTAAATAACACAAACTATTGAAGTTGTATATTTAATTAAAATTGAAGAATAAAAGAATTAGAATGTAAACTATTTAAATAAATATTTCTATTTATTTAATAGTAGATGAATTTAATTATGATAATTAAATAAAACAAAGTGAAATTCGTTTATTTAATTAAGACAAAAATAATAGAATAAAGATTGAAGAATTTAAGATGAACTATATAAATAAATATTTCTATTTATTTAATAGTAGAGGAATTAAGGGTAATTAATCAAATAAATCATTTTTAATTAATTATATTTCTCTAGATCATTTTTAGGTGTATACATTTTTCCCCTCTTTGAAGTGATGTGTTTACACATTGCTTCAAAGAAAATTTTGTTGTTGCTACTAGTATCAACGACAATTTTTCAGTATGCCCTAGACATTGATTTTTAAGAAATGACGAATATATGCCCCCTCGGGAGATAAATAAATGATTTTTTTATTTTTTTTTTAATTTTAGAAATTTTCAATTTTTTATGATTTGATGAAGATTTTCAATTTCAATGATGCAAAATCGATTTATCTCCTGAAAAATGATGTTTACTCCACCAGTTGATTAAATGTTGCCATGTTTTGCCTCCTTGTGTTTGATGATTGATAATCACTTCAACCAATTGTTTGATTTGATGATAGGATGATGATTGACCTCATGATAGGTGAGGATCAATGATAGGATGATGATTGACCTCATGATAGGCGAGGGTCAATGATAGGATGATGATGATTGACCTCATGATAGGCAAGGTTCAATGATAGCTTGATGATTGATTGACCTCATGATAGGTGAGGATCAATGATAGATTGATTGATAGGCTGATTGATATTGATTGATAAGCTTGTTGACTTGCGATATGTTATGATCATAGGACGATTTTAGAATTCTTCAGTCTTGGGAACACTTTCCAAAGACTTGGGACATGATTCCACCTCTTGATGTAGTTCGATGGAGATATTACCATTCGATGTGGTTTATCAACTTTGATTGATATGCCATAGTAGAGGATTGATTAATGTACTGAGACTTGATGATGTACTAAAACCTAATGTATACATTGATTTAGTTGAGACATGATGATTATTCTATCATGTTATTGATTTTCTAGCCTTAGAACAAATACTCTGCAAATGCAAAACTAACATGAATGCAATCTAATTTTACCATGAAAATCTATATGCAAGCATTGTCACCTTAAAAGCATTGATGGTATGAGTTAGACCATGATGACCTGAGTACTACATTCATGATTTTTGATATTGAAAGTTAGCAAAATAATCTAGGTATAATTAAACCGAGATGACCTAAGCATTTCTTGCATAAACAGACAAGAATTAACCACTTTCTTATGTGAATTGGAATTTCATCCATGATACTTTGTGGAGCACTTCCTGTGACAATTCACACAGTAATTATGATTAATTCATAGACAACAGATAAAGAAAAATACCATTCTTCTTCCTAGCTTCTCTAGTTCAATACATCATTGAGTTGCTCCAAAGAAATGATAACAATAATCAAAGTACAACATATCCAACCTTCACTTAAAGTATTTCAACCATTATTCATATTAGATCATCCATCCAAATTTTTATGATGTTTTTTGTGATTTTCAAGATTTTTGACCAAAAACCTAACCTAAAGACCTATCCTAGGGGCCTTAAGGGCTAATCAAAGATTAGTCTTTCCTACGTTATACATGTAGAGACCACATAGTTCGACTGACATAGACTCATGTTTTTGACTTGTTTTGGAGATTGACTTTTGACTTATTTTTTTGGATTTTCCATTGTGATTATGGATGTTCGATGTGTTTCCGATGGTGATTGATGTTTCATGTTGGGTTGTGTTTCGATCATTGTTTTCATTGCATTTGTCTTCTTGTTGTTTGTCTATTTGGTTAAGCTTGAGATTTATTGCCCCAATGAGGTTGAGATGTTGCCCCCAAGCTAGGGTGAGACATGACCACTCGTAATGATATGATAATGGATGTAAAATGATGGTGAAAGAAACAACCATGAAATACATCCAATAGATGGGAAAGTTGGTTTTAAAATCACATAGCGCCTATTTCCAGGTTTTCACTACATGTTTTTATTGCACTTTTTCAGTCTTTTTTATTTTTTTTGTATTGTTTGGATTTTACAGCTCTTTTTTTTGGGGGGGATTTTCAGGATATTTAAGATGAAATGAGATGATATGACTGATTGAAGGAAAAAGATGCTCCACAATAGGGGTAATGCAACCATGGATAAATGATAGATCAAAATGAAAGATTCACTACAAAAATGTCATAGAAGCAACATATCTCTTGTCAAAAGATGATAATGGTTGATTGATTAAGATGTTAGGAATGATTGATTCCATAAGGAATGATGATGATAAATACTAAGGATCACTAATTTCCTCTAAGTATGATAAGATTGATGATTTTTGATGATTGATTGACAAAAGATATGAGGATTGTATAATGTTTTGTAGCTAGGATCAAATATGATGTGCATTTTAAGATTCAAGGTTGCAAAGGGACATGGTGACATGGATTTTGATAAGCTAGGAGATATGGAATGGAAGAAAGCAAGGATAAAAATAATGAATGGGATGATCAAGATCAACTAGATAAGATACAGACACAAGGCCCAAGTATTGCCCCTATTCCTCATCAAGACCAAGGAAAAGAAGAAAGGATGTACTTAGTAAGAATGATGGAATATGGATAAGATGAAAGATATGGATAAAGTGTATAGGATAAGATATATGATGTTCAAGAAGATCCTTAACCTTGTCAAGATCAAAGGTGGAAATGTAAGGAATGAGCATAGAAAGGATAATGACCATGAATGATAAGATAGACAAAACTTGTCCCTAAGTGTAAAGTGCAAGAGGAATATGGAAGATAGGATATGGATGATAGGGAGAAGGAGGAAGGAATTAAGCATAAATTTTCACAACCAAATATCCCTCTAATAAACCATGGCAGTGGGAATCAGACTCCTAAATGTTGGCAGATTAATGATATGATGGAAGAATCTAAGCACTTATGCAAAGGTTTGGATTAAAGGAGAATTATGGGGGATGAATGTTGGATAATGGATAGGAGGTTGGAAGGTTTTTTGATGGATAGATGGAAAGGATGGAAAGATCAACATTGGCATACACATTGAAGGGTGGTGGAGTGATGGAGGAAAAATGGATTTGAAAGGTGATAGGTTATTAGATGGAAAATTGGAGGAAGCTTTTGAATTAGCAAATTTTGATGCCAATTTAGATTTTATTGCTTCTATGAGACTTTTAGAAATCCACATGAATTTTGACTTTGTTTTTTTCTTTGTGGGACTTTGTAGCCTTTGAAATTTTTCTTTTTGATTTATGGACCTTTGTGGTCTTTGAAAATTGCCTTTTTTCTTTGATAGGCCTTTGTGGAATTTTAGATTTTTCTTTTGATTTTGGATCAAATTTTCTTTTATTTTTGCATGTCTCTTCGAGGAGACATGTTGATCCTTTGATACATGTGGATTTTGATATAGAAGATTTTGATATTTGGCACCCAAATTGCTTCCAAGAGCAATGGGAGGGGTGGATTGAGATGAATGATATGGAGGTATTGTGGATGAGTTAATGTGGGTAGAATTTTGAAAGGGCATCAAGGATGTGTGCCTTTTTTGTTCTTGAGAAATAGGATATGGAACTAGGATAGAGGGAAGGATTGATGTATTAGGATGAGGACCTAGGATAGATGGAATGTTTGATGAACTAGAATGAGGACCTAGGATAGATTCAAGTTTTGATGAACTAGGACACTTAGGCATATAATCAAGGTCGTGGTGATATGGGTTTATTTGAATAGAAAGGGGTTCTAGGATACCTTGTTCATGAAGGCCTAATCCTTTTCCTTTGTAAGTAATATTTTGACACATTTGTTTACCAATGGGATATGTATTGTTTGTGAAACAAGATGTGAGTCCATTTTGGGGAGGATATGATATGGATGAGAGGATAGGTGTTGGAAGTAAACCTGAATGGATAAAGGTGGAGGATCCCAATTTGTAGGTGTGGGGTTCATGGATAGCTTGAATAGGTGTGATAGGCTCTTGACATGGGGATGATGGGGTGTTTTGATCTTGACTTGGAAAAGGATTATGAAGTGGTATGAAAGGAATATCTTGATCACGAGATGCATAAATATCTTCATGGGATGAAAGGGTATCCTTGAATGGAAGCATATCTTGATCCTAATGAGGAAGGGAATCATGAGATTTTGTAGAAAGCATGTCTTGATCATTAGTTGGTAAGACATCATTAGATAGGATGGAAGAACTATCATGCTCTTGTGATGCAATAGAATCATGAGATGGTATGGATTGATTAGATGATGTGGAAGAAGAACTTGGAAGGATATTTGTCTCTTGAGATGGAAGGGAATTATTTTGGATGAAAAGTGAAAGGAGGGGATCATCATAAGATTCTTGAGAAATGGGATCTTGATCAAAGATTGGAAGAATTTGTGGAATGTTGATATCATTGGATGGAGTGGAAAGAATATTTTGATCTTGATGTGTAGGGGAGTCTATGCTAGTATTCTTTGGATTGAGAGATTGAAATGAATCATTGGATGTTAAAGATATGATAGAAGAGGATGATTGGATGGAATTGTTAACTTGGGTAAAATAATCTTGAGGTTTGTTTTGGCTTATGGTGGATGGAGATAAATGCATGACATGATAGGATTGCTCAATATCATTTTTGTTTGAGGACTTAGATTTGGGCTTACTAAAATTTTGTAAAAATTCAAAGACATTGAACTTGGAAGATATAGTTTTTGGTGAAGGTCTCATGTTCATTGTTTGGTCAAGAGGATATGGGTAGATCTCTGGCAATAGATATATTTCAGTGGTTTCTCTTTGTATGTCTTGGAATTTTTGTTGAAGTTTTTCCATCTAATGATTTAAAGAATTCAATTGATCCTCATCTATTTCAGCCATGGTGGTTTGAGTTTCAATTTATTGTTCTTTGGAATTTTAGTCTTCGTAACCTTGTTAAAATGAACATAAAAATGTTATTGTTTTCAATAAAATTCTAATCTTAGTTTGGTATAGTGTCAAGGATATTAACTCAAGTCAAATAGAAAGATAGATTCTATTGATTAGACTAAGTTGATAAGTTTGATTATACGGTTTCGTTTCTTTGATTTAGGATGACTGATCTTGAAACTTAACTTACTAATCAAATGTGTTTGATTGAGAAACTTTTGGATCGTAGCTATTTGTTTACAAATTCAATTGTAAAGTCTAGTTTATGTAGGTTTAAGACTCTATTTTGATATAGGAAAGTTTATGTTTTGATAAAAATCCAAATTTTGATGTTTAACTGTCTGATAGGGGTTTCCAATAGCTTTTTGTTTTCTTGTTTTCTTTGTATTTTTCAGGATGATCTTATCTAAATTAATGTTTCAAAAACATAGAAATCAATTGTAAAATAGTTGTTTTTAAGTCCCAAAATCTAAACAATAAGTGTATGTCCAAGAATCAAACATGATTCTTCTTGATTTCCACTGGTTTTTTTTTAACAAAGAATACACTTTAGGCAGACTCACTCTTAAGGTCAAAAAGGTCATTGTTATACTCAATAGCCCACATCTTAAAATTGTGTTTACTCACACAATTGTGTCACCCCCTAGAGGGTTCCCATGTTTTTTTCTTTTCCAGGCATGTACTCAAAGTTAGATTTCTTGATCCCTTGCGAAAATGGTCTTTGGCAATTATATGGTGAGTGTCTTGGGGGAAGATTCTTCCCTCCCCTTGCACTATGAGTATTACAATGTCTGGTTACTGACTCAGTTGGATTCTACACTATGGTTCATGGATAGGGTTTCCGTGTGGTGCGGAAAATGATAAACTACCTCAGGAGACCTCCCAATCTTTAGAACAAATATTTTGGGGATGGTTATCTTGCACACTTCTGGTAAATGTGGGTTTCCCCAAATTCACTTTTATTTTATAGTGGGTTGGAAAACCTAGCTTTGGTTGTTCCCACTCAGGTCATTTCCCATAGGGTGAGTAATTTTTCCCACTACAACAAGCCTTTTAAGGGATTTAACAAAGCATAAAGTGCATGAAATTAAAAGATGGGTATGGAATTTTGATCACCTAGTTAAGGGGAGAGCATAGGCCTATCACCTCACAATCATAGTAAACAATGTTCAATTTTAAAGCCCAAATAACAATTTTCTATTCTACGTGAAGATATTGCTTCACAAAAGACATGATGTTCATTTTAAATGATATAGCAAATGTATGATGACTACCCTAGGATTGGTGTATTTTAATCCAAATGACTACCCTACGATTAGTTCATTTTAATCCAAATGGCTACAATAGGATTGATTCATTTTAATCCAAATCCAAAAAAAAGTGAGTTTCTAATGTTCTTTTTAACCAACTTTGACAAAGCTTGTTTAGACGGTTAATTTTAAGCCCAAAGTAATGCTAGTTGGTCCTAAAAGCATGAATGAAAAATAACATATGATGGGTTATTTTCCCATGAGTGTTTGAAAACACTATTACAATGGATATCAAATGTTTTTTTCTTTCACTTCAATGCTCTATGTTCCTCTTAAAACCTACAATAAACTCTCAAAATGTTATATGAGATCAAGAAATAAGAAGATATAAGGTTAGTGAATGATTAAGCATAAAAACCCTAAAACTTAGACCAAGTTACAATGTGATTTGACTTTAAATGTAAAATTGAAACTTTTAACTCTAAAAAAGTTATAAATACCTACAACATTGCATAGCTTATGAAATTCTACCCCATTTCAAAAAAAAAGTTTCGAAAAAGACCTTCGTATGACCAAGATATGGCCATTTTAAGATTGATTGTCAAAGCGCTAAAATAGAGGTCATAAGCACTAAAATAGACTGCAAAAGTGCTATTTCAACTATGGATGCACTAAAAGATAGTGCAGAAGCGCTAAAACAGTGTTGAACCTAGAATAGTCAACCATCCTAAAAAAAATTTGGTGGAAGTGCTAAAACAAATTGCAGAAGCACTAAAAATTTTAGTGGAAGCACTAAAATAGATTGCAGAAGCACTAAAACTTTCAGTGGAAGTGTTGAAGAATTCCTCGATCACGTTAAAAGAAACATGCCTGTATCCTATATGAACACTTTTCAGAAAAAAATGTTAAAATATGGGTTTAGAAGCCCCACGGTGGGCGCCAAAATGTAAGTGTAGAATAAGTAAATAAGTAAAACAACTAAAACAACTAAAACACTTCTTAATGAAACATTATATCAAGATTTACCAGCAATTAACTAATTTAAAGCACAAAAAACTTGAAAGCGTCTCATTGTTTCCTATTTCCAAAGATTTATCAAATCATAGAGGGCTCTCAGATTTGGTAAGTAGTGTGACTGTTAAAATTCCAATATAGAGAATGGAGTGATGCTAAATGCAATGATGTAATTCTATATGGTGATTTCTAAATGATAGTGATGCTACTATAATCTATGCTGACATGAAACCTTATGGATGGAAGCTACGATAAAACGATGATGCAACCATGATATTGATTCTACATATGCTATGCTTGCTATTGCTATGATGATATGATTGCTATTCTTGCAGAGTAAGTTTGCACAAATATGAAAGATTCTAGATGCATTTCCTATGGAGAAAGGTTGTATATATAGATTCACGGCAGCACATTGTGACGGGCCAGCACAACAAAGGCTTGGATTCAATTTGGAGAATTGAATGGTAAGAGATTGAGAAACTTGAGCTAATTATGGGAATGGTTTCTCCCCATGAAAACATTAGGAAAGTTGATAGGAAGGATTAGAGGAAGAATATTTGAGAGATTAATTCCAATTTGGCTTCATAGCTTCCCATGAATACTAGTTGAATTAAATTGGATATTGATGTCCAATTTGGTAGGTGAGTGAATAGAGGAAATTTTCCTTTATGCCTTTATTTGAATATTTTATGATTTATTCAAATTAGTAAAAGGGGATAAATAATTTAATAAAACAAACTATAGAATTTGTTTATTAAATAAATATAAAAGGGATATGATAATTAAATAACAAAGTATTTAACCTTGCTTAATTAATTAAGATTGAATGATGTGATGATTAAATAACAAAGTATTTAACCTTGCTTAATTAATTAAGATTGAATGATATGATGATTAAATAACACAAACTATTGAAGTTGTATATTTAATTAAAATTGAAGAATAGAAAAATTAGAATGTAAACTATTTAAATACATATTTCTATTTATTTAATAGTAGATTAATTTAATTATGATAATTAAATAAAAAAAGTGAATTTTGTTTATTTAATTAAGACGAAAATAATAGAATAAAGATTGAAGAATTTAAGATGAATTATATAAATAAATATTTCTATTTATTTAATAGTAGAGGAATTAAGGGTAATTAATCAAATAAATCATATTTAATTAATTATATTTCTCCAGACCATTTTTAGGTGTATACAAGTGCATATCAGGGTTTTGGAGACTTCAGGGATTTTAGGTGCTAGCGGATTTTGGGGAATCCAAAACTAGGTGGATTCCATGAAGAGGGGTATCTTGAGTTATTCTCAATCATGTGGATTCCACGAAGGAAGACAATAAATAAATCCAAAAGAATCTAAGTCCTCTCCTATTAATATAAAATGGATTTTGAACATCGAAGACTCAATCAATCACATGCAATTCACCATAATGCATTATATCACTTACTAAAATGGGAGTCTCAAAAACCTCAAAAAAATTGTCCATAGATAGATTCTACAAAATCCAAAGGCTCGGGGAATCCATGGCAGAGTGAAATCAGTGAAGGATAAACATTCAAGTTTTCCACAGACCTAAGGATTATGCTAAAGGCTAGTCTTAAGGTTTTCCCTAAAAGAACAAATTACAAGGAAAGCAAACAAAACAAGCTCAAACTCTTTAACTCATAAATGATTATCATTGAACGGTTTTTATTAGATATTAGGATTCAATTTGAAATTGCATAATGATACCAGCAATTCAAATCAAATTCAAGTCAAAATCTATGAACACGCCAATAAGCCGTTGAAAATTACAACCATAGCTTTTGATATGAAACAATTTAGGGATTTCCCACAAATACATTTATCAATCTTACATTCACAAACCCTCATAACCATTTCATTCTAATATGCCCTAATTCATCCCATCAAACCCAAAATGCATTATCAACAAATCGAAAACTCAAATCCCTAGCTTCATAATGATATGCATTGATGCCCTAGTTTTGATTTTCCAAATTTAAATAAACATGAAAATAAAAAATGAGATTCAAAGTAATAATTGAATCAAGCCAATCAATAGAATCAATGCAATGGAAACCCTTTGCAAAAGAAATCACAATAAAATCTAGATGCAACTAAAATTTTAAATAATACAAGCTTTAAGAATGAAAAGTGATTCAAGTTGTCGTCATAGGGAAATAAGCAATTGAAAACCTGACCATGCCTACTGATAAAATTAAAGAAAAGGGTGAGATACCTGACCTTGTAATTTGAACAGGGGAAATGAGGCACACGACGCACACCAGGAAACCCTAATCAACCAACCAACAAAATCCACCAGCCCAAAAGCACTCAAATCTAATCTTTTAAATCACCCAAGCACTCAAATGCACTCTACAAACACAAGCTCTCAAAATGACAAGTGAATAATGACATAAATCACACCAAAAATCCTTCTAAAATCTTGCAAAAATTACCACTAGTGTGAATGTAGAGACTCATAAATACCCTGACAAGACACTTCAGAAAAGCTCAAGAAAATCACCTAGCCATGGATTCAAGGAATCTGGTAGGATGCAGATTTAGCAAAAAAGGAAACCTCATAGAATCCAGGGGATGACGGATTTAGTGAGCCAAGACACTTCAGGTAATCCTTTGAGGAACACATTTAGCAATCACTATAACCTTGGGTAATCCAACTCTAGGCAGATTTAGCAAAAACCAGGGACTTTAGGGATTCCAACCCTATAAGGCAGATTCTATGAGACTCTCTCATACATAGCCAAATTGATGCCAAAATGAAATTTCAAAAAAACCAATGACCCCAAGTATTAATCAAGATCAAAATTTTGCAAAATAAACACACCTAAAGTGAAAATACGATCAACAAAAGTTCAAGGGTGAAGCGAATCAAAATTTCAAAGAACCTATCCCTTAAGGGGATAAGGTGAGACCTAAATTGAGAAAAAAAAAAAAAAAACCAAGCAAGAGGGTCCCCAACTCTGGTGGGGCATGTGTGCAAAAATAACACAACACAAATATTGTTCCAATTTAGGAAAATAATGGAGAAATCCACATTTGTGTGGATTTCAGAAATTTGAATCAACTGTCACTAAAGGACAATTACCCCTATCGATAATGGACCAAGTATTGTAGACAGTGATGGGATCCAAAATTCTATCCATTTTGGAGGGTTTTTCAGGATACAATCAGGTGGAGGTCAGTGGAGAAGACCAACAAAAGACTACCTTCACCACTCCATGGGGTACTTTTGCAATATTCACAAAATGCATTTTGGTTTAATCAATGTCGGTGCTACATTTCAAAGAGCAATGGACTTAGCCTTTTGTGATGTCATGGGTAATTTTATCGTTGTCTATCTTGATGATTTGATGATAATCTCAAAGAAATTTTAAGAACATTTTTATCACTTACAACAAGTCCTTGAGAGGTGATGGCAGCATGGAATTTCTCTCAACCCCAAGAAGTCAATTTTTGGGGTTATCAAAGGTAAGCTCCTTGGTCATATTGTGTCCAAGGAAGGTATAAATATTGATCCAAAATAGTTCAAATCAATTCAAGCTCTTATGCTACCTTCGAGTATGACAACATTTCACTCTTTCTTTAGAAAGGTAAATTTTTTGCATAGGTTTGTCCTTAACTTTGTAGAAAAGACACGTCATATCCTTGATATGGTGAAGGGAAAATATATCTTTCAATGGAGTGAAAAAGGAAAAGTTGTACTCAATGACATTAAGGAAGCCATCATGCATGCACCAGTGTTAGTCTTCCTAGACTACACCAAAGCTTTCATCATGTATAGTTATGCTTCTGAGCATACGTTATCTACAATTTTGGTGCAATAGAATAATGAGGTGATTGAACCTCCTATTGCATTCATTAGTTGTCCATTGAAGGCTCATGAGTTGAAATAATCTCCAATAGAAAAACATGCTTTCACTATGGTTTAAGTAGTGAAACATTTTAGGTTTTACATACTTAACTCCCATGTCATTGTATTGGTTCCAGATTCTATAGTTAAGTCAATCCTAACACAACAAGAATTTGGAACCAAGAGATGTAACTAGATTTCTAAGATCCATGAATATAACATAGATATCAAGCCCACCAAGTTGATGCATGGGAAAGGTTTTTGTCAGCTCATTTTTTATAATAAACCAAAAGAAACATCAAGTGATGAGGAAGTAAAAGATGATGATATTGTCATGGTCCTATTTGTCAGTACAATTGACGAATGGTATTCAAACATCACATACTTTCTCACTTATGGAGAGTGCCAAGAGAACCTTACTTACAAGGAGAAGAGCCCTAAAAACTACATCCTTTGGGACAATGCTTTGTACAAGAGAAGTCTTGATGGTACTTTTCTATGTTGTGTTGATAAGGCTTAGAAAAGAAAATTGTTGGAATCATTTCACAATTTGGCATGTAGTGGACATTTTTCAATATCAGCAACAACTCAAAAAGTCTTGTGAGAAAATTACTATTGGCCCACATTATTCCAAGATGCATACAACTGGGTATGTAGGTGTGAACTATGTTAGTAGTGTTGGGAAAATGTGTCTCAACCTTGCAATTATATACAATTTATTGTTGATATGATGCATATATATTTTTATATGTATGTCCTAGTTACACTGGTAGGTGTATACAATGGCATAAAAGAGAAAAATGTGAGTGTGTTAAATTTTTTAGGAAACTGAACTAAAATGGCCGGTATACATTAAATAATGATATATTGTAAATTTGAACTATGCATTATTAGGTTTTAGATCTAATGGTGGATTTTTTTTCGCCTGTCTTGCCCTAGAATGTAACCCTATTTTATGAGGGCATTGTGTTACGACTGTGATAGAGAGATGGTGATGTATTTTGAGAGTCTAATAGAGGTTGTGTTGTCTTTGGATCTTTGAGTGGTGATACTCTTGTGAGAAGATTGCTTTGAAATTATATTTTAATCTTTGTGATTTATTGAATAATACATTGGGCAACTTTTAGAGTGTGGGGTTTTTCTCTCGAAATGGTTTTCCCCACGTCAATCATTATGTCATGGTATGCATGATATTCATGTTTATTATTGTTTAAGTTTTTGTAACTGTTAAAGATTTGTAAAGTTTTGCATTATTCTCCTCTCAAGATTAGTGTAGGAAGTTGTTATGTTACCTTAGCTTTCTTATAAGTGGTATTAGAGCCCGATCATCTTTGATTTCATTTGTGGGTTGTTGGGATTTTTGAACTAATCTATATTTGAGTGCGAGCTTGTGTAGAAGATACTTTGTGATCTTCTTGTATGAATTTTTCAAATGGAAAGTTCATTAGGTGAATAGAGGTGGAAAAAATTTCTAAAAATAATTTTGAAATGTGGACGTTGAAGATGGAGGATCTATTAATAGATCGAGATCTATGGGATGCTATTGATGAGAATGTTTCAAGGCCTACAAATCCTACTCAATCTACTCAATATGATGTTATGGACCATAAAGCCAAGGGTCTAATCAGATTGTGCTTGGAAAACTTGGTTTTAATTAATTTCCATGAGACCTCTACATAGAAACTATGGAAGAAGCTCGGTGAGATGTATCAAGCCAAATCTTTAGCGAAAAAGTTTTTCTTGAGGAATAAGTTGTTTTCCTTGAAAATGGAAGAGGGTGAATGAATTATAGACCACCTGTAAACATTCAATATGTTGGTGGCTTAGTTGGCATCAATTGGTGTCAAAATGGATGAGGAGAAGAAATGTCAGATCCTACTTTGTTCTTTGCCTGATTTGTAGGATTCTCTTGTGATGGCTATTGGGAGTACTTCTGTTATATTGAAGAATAAATTTGTGGTGGTTTCTTTGATTTCTGAAGAGATGAGGAGGAAGGTATCCATCACTACCAAGGAGTCCCTGAATGTTCGTGGAAGACCTAAGGAAAAAGGAAAGAAGAATGAGAAGTGTGACAACTCCAAGTCCAAGGGGAGATCTAAGTCTCCTAGAAAGTCCAAAGTTATTTGCTGGAACTATGATAAACTTGGACATGTTCATAAGGAATGAAAAGAAGAAAAGAAGAAAAAGAAGAAATTTGATTTTGATTCTGAGTCTGAGAAAGAAGATGGTGACACATTCATTTCATATTTCATCTCATGTAGGTAATGATGCATGGTTAATTAAATCAGGTGCATCTTTTCATATGAACTTTAATAGAGATTGGTTTTATGAATATGAAGAGTTCGATGGAGGAAAGGTGTACTTGGGTGATGATTCTCATTTAAACATTGGTGGCCGTGGTAAAGTTAAAATCAGGTTTCTTGATGGTAGAATAAAATGGATTAATGGTGTGTTGCAAATCCCTAGATTAGTACAAAAATTTTTATCTATGAGCAAACTAATAGATGCAAGTGTCCAAGTAGTATTTTCTGATGCAAGATGCAAGATGGTTCGAGGTGTTATGGTGATTGCTAGAGGTGCCAGATATGACACATTGTATAAGCTAGATGCATGCATTGTTGAGTGCAATAGTACTTCTGTGAAAATAAAGTTTGTGGAAGAAGTGAGCGTTTCATCTTCAACAAATGGTCATGGGTTTTGGGTACCCAAGCTTGCTCTTTCTTTTGAGTCAAAGTTACCTACAAAGAAAACTATTTTATGTCACCAGAGACTAGTCCACATTGGAGAAAAGGGTCTAAGGACCTTGAAAAATAAAAACATTGTTGATTAAGGTTTGTCTGATTGTAATATTGAATTCAATTTTTGTGAACATTGCATTGTGGAAAACAAAACCGCATTCAATTTTACTTGAGTTCTCATAAATATTGTGATGTATTGGATCTTATTCATTCTTATATGTTTGGTCCTATAGATGTTCCTTCGATTGGTAAATCCACATATTATGTTTCATTTATTGATGATTATAGTAGAATGACATGGGTATATTTTCTAAAGAGTAAATCTAAAGTTTCCAATCGATTTAAGAGTTTAAAGCAATGGTTGAGTTGCAAACTAGAAATAAAATAAAATGTTTGAGGATTGATAATGGCGGTGAATTTTTCTCTAATGATTTGATAGATTATATAAAGATTGTGGTATTCATAGATAGAAGACAACTCTGTATTCTCCACAACAAAATGAAGTTTCTAAAAGAATGAACATGACACTGATGGAGAAGGATAGGAGTATGTTGAGTGGTGTTGGTTTAGAATAGAGGTTTTGGGATGAAGCTATTTCCACTACCTGATACCTAATTAACATGTCTCCTACATCAACTCTTGTTAATAAGATGCCTATAGAGGTATGGTTGGGTCGTAATCCTTCATTAAGACATCTTAGAATTTTTTGTTGTGAGGCATATGCACATGTGCCAAAGGAGAAGTGAACAAATTTGGAGAACAAGTCTATGAAATGTATCTTCATCGGATATAGTTATGGTGTGAAAGGATACAAGCTTTGGGATCCTATTGCACAAAAGGTAACATATAGTAGAAGTGTTATTTTTAGAGAAAATAAGACTTCTTCTATTACATTGTAGCCAAAACAAAGGGAATAAGAAGATGTGATTCAATTTCCTTCTACACTTGAGAAATTTGAATTGAGACCCAAGGATAGACAAGAAGTTGAGGAGAGCTCACCTAGCTCCAGATCTTTAGAAGAGGAGGAAGAACCTCCAACACATCTTTTTCATAGGTCTACGAGGCATAGAAAATCACCTAAAAGGTATTCACCTAATGGTTGGAGATGTATTTTTTCTTTGAATACTAACATGGATGAACCCAAATTTGTAGAAAAGGCACTAGATATGAATGATGTAGAATCTTGGAAGATTGCTATGGATGAAGAAATAGAATCTTTGCAAAATAATGATACATGGTATCTTGTATCATTTCCTAAAGGATGAAAAATTGTTGGTTGTAAATGGGTGTTCAAGAAAAATATTGGTTCAAATGGAGGTATTGAGAAGTATAAAGCTAGGTTGGTAGCAAAGGGTTACTCTCAAGTTGAGGGTGTTGATTATGGTTAGATATTTTCTCCTATTGCAAAAATGACATCCATTAGATTTTTGCTTTCTATTGCTACTACTTATGATTTAGAGGTTGAGCAAATAGATGTGAAAACTACTTTCCTTCATGGTGATTTGGAGGAGGATATCTATATGATAGCCAAAGCACTACATGGTGAAAGGTAAAAGTAAATTGGTTTGCAAATTGAATAAATATTTGTATGGCTTAAAATAGAGTCCTAGGATGTGGTACCAAAAATTTGATGCATATGTGTTGAATTTTGAGATTTGAACATTCTAAATCAGATCATTTTTTTATTATAAAATTGATGGTGATCATTTCCTATTTATTGCATTATATGTTGATGATATGTTATTTATTGGTAGAGGGAAAGGTATGATTTCAGAACTAAAATCTCAACTTGCTGCTAAATTTGAAATGAAATATCTTGGTGTAGCTAAGCACATTCTAGGGATGGAAATTCAAAGGATAAAGTGAATATAAAGTTATGGTTTGGTCAAAGTAAGTTTGTCAACTCAATTTTATAGAGGTTTGATATTCAAGATTGTAGACCATTGTGTGTTTTTGTTTTAGTTGGAACAAAGTTATCTATTTTAGATTGTCCAACATCTCCATCAGAGATGGAAGACATGAGTAGACTACCTTACCATAGTGCACTTTTAAGTTTGATGTATGCTATGGTTTGTACTAGACTGGACATTTCCCAAGCAGTGGGAGTTATTTCCAAATATATGTCTAATCCTGGTAGAGTTCATTGAGATGTAGTTAAAAGATTCTTTAGATATTTGAGCAGTACCTCAGATTATTCCTCATGTTATCATATTAAGATGACTAAAGATGAGATTTCCCTTGATATTCATAGTTATGTGGATTCATATTGGGCAGGTGATTTTGATAGCAAAAGATCCACTAGTGCTTATGTGTTTAATTTATTTGGTGGTGCAATTAGTTAGATTAGCAAGCGAGGGCTGTGGTTGCTTTGTCCACTTGAAGTAGGTATATGGTAGCTACTCATGCTTGTAAAGAAGCCATTTGGCTTAAGAGACCGTGTTCAAATATTGGAATAAAACAAGGTGTAGTGACAATTTATTGTGATATTTAGAGTGTGATATGTCTAGCTAAGAACCTAAAATTTCACGCTAGGACCAAGCACATTGATGTACAGTATCATTTTGTTAGAGATGTGGTCGAAGATGGCAGGGTGAAGCTAGTTAAGGTAGAGATTTTGATGAATGTTGTTGATTCTTTAACTAAGCTTGTGAGCACAGAGAAGTTCATATGGTGTTTAGAGACTATGGGCCTTTTGGCCCCTAATAATTAAAGAGATGATGTTTACACCCTGATGTTGCTCTTGCAACGTGTTTGAAAATTGGGAGATTTGTTGGGAAAATTTGTCTCAACCTTGCAATTATATATGGTTTATTGTTGATAGGATGTATATATATTTATATATATTTCCTAGTTACACCAATAGGTGTATACAATGGTAGCAAAGAGAAAAATGTGAGCATGTTAACTTTTTTAGGAAACTTCTAAAATAGTTGACATACATTAAATAATGATATATTATAAATTTGAACCATACATTATTAATTTTTAGATCTAATGGTGGATATTTTATTGGCCTATCTTGCCCTATAATGTATCCCTATTTTATGAGGGTGTTGTATTATGACTGTGGTAGAGAAATGGTGATGTATTATGAGAGTTTGATAGCGGCCATGTTGTCTCTAGATCTCTGAGTGGTGATACTCCTATGAGAAGCTTTCTTTGCAAGTATATTGTAATCTTTGTGATTTACTGAATACTATATTGGGTGGCTTTTGGAGTTTGGTGTTTTTCTCCCGAAAGGGTTTTCCCCATGTAAATCATTATGTCATGGTATGCATGATATTTATGTTTATTTCTATTTAAGTTTTTGTAACTGTTAAAGATCTATAAATTTTTGCATTATTCTCCTCTCAAGATTTGTGTAGGAAGTTGGTCTACTACCTTAGCTTCCTTACAAGTAGTTCATGGGGAAACCCAAGCTAGTTACATTTCCCTTTAAGTTGGTTTTCATTGAAGAGCCCTTTTAGCAATGGGCCATCGATTTCATCAGTGCCATGAATCCACCATCCATTGCAAGACATGTTTATGTCTTGACAACCATTGACTATTTTAATAAGTGGGTGGAGGTTGTACCGGTAAAGCATGCTACTTCAAAAGTAGTATGTAGGTTCCTAAAAGAAAACATCATTTCCCAATTTGTTGTTTCAAATAAAATTGTAGCAAATAATGCTACTTCATTCTCATCAAATGAGATTATAGAATTTTGTTTTGAGCATGGGATCACATTGTCACATTCTTCAAACTATTACCCTCAAGGTAATGGTCAAGCATAATCTAGCAACAAGAGCTTGGTCACCATCATTCGGAAGCTAGTAGACAAGAATCAAAGATCATGGCACAAAGCATTGTATGATGTGTTGAGGGAAGATTGAATTAACCTAAAAAAAGTAATAGGTATGTCACCATTTCAACTCCTGTATGGGTTGAATACAAAAATTACAATCACTTTGGAATTTCCCACACTAAAGTTGGCCAAGTCCATAGAAGATGAAACTTTTGAAAATTTTGTGGATAAGCACACCATGTTCCTCACTAAATTGGAGGAGAAGCGTGTTTAGGTGGTGAATCGCATAGCGAGACACCAAGGATAGGTGAAGAATATTTTTGAAAAAGAATCAAAGTCTTGAGATTTCCAGGTGAGAGATCAATCCCTCTTGTGGGACAAAAGAAGAGAGCCCAAAGGTATGCATGTGAACTTTGAATCACTATAGAGAGGACCTTTCAAGATTCACCAACTTTATGGTGAAAATAGTTTCTTGCTCACATACGAAGATGACACTCCTCTTTTTTTGTCTCATAGTGGACAAAACATGAAGAATTTTGTTCAGTAAGGTGACATATGAGTTTGTCAATACTTGCATAATTTTTGGGTCTTTTTCTTTTTGAGTCTTTTATTGTCTTTTTATTGTGTCGCCTGACTCTATAGCCCAATGGATGGATGAAGGCACTAAGAGACTATAATTATTCTCCATTTGATTGTTTCAAAGAATGATCAAAGGAAGCTCCCCAATTAGAGCCAATAGTTATCTTCAAACTTAGCTACACTCAATTCATGGGATAACCCCTAGAAAACTTGTCTGTTTCATAGCCCACATGTACTCTAAGTACACAATATTGTAAATATGAATAAACAATAATCCAAATGAAGCTACACACTTTAAAGGATTAAATCAAGAAAGACACCATCCACATAAACAAGAAAGTGATGCATCATGAGCAAGAAGACAATTTGATCAAATGATGATCTATTGATTTGATATCTAGAATCTCTAGAATATCATGAGATGCATGAGATGATTTACAATGAACAAGAACCTTGTTTATATAGGAAAGGTGAGAGGAGGTAGGATAACTACCTTGGATGCAAACATTAAATGCCTAATGAATAATTTTAAATGCATGAGAAAAATATTAAATTTCTAGATAACTCTAAGCTATTAATGAAACATGGCCCAATTAATACTAGTTTCTAGAATGCCACGTAGGAAGCTAACTCCTAAGTAAACTTATTAACGATGTGAATAGTTCCTCACTAAGAACTAGTTAGGAAATAAACTCATTCACACTAACACACAAAATTAGGTAGATCATTCTTTCCTTCGTGCATGGTCCCCCAACCTCAAAATGTCATTCTAAGCACTAAAAATTTTTGGTTCATCAAAATTTTCAAATTAGAGCAAGTTGTAAATTTTCATTTTTAGAGTTAGAAATTTTCTAACTCATGCAGGAGCACTAAATTTCAATGCCTTTGCATGCCTAATGAAAAAATAAAACATGCAAGGTCAATGAATTTCTCTGACCCTACATATCATTCATTGCATTTATTAAAAGTGCATAAGCATCAAAATACTCAACTTCACATGAATTGTAATAAATGTGAAGATTTTAATCTCAATTTTGGGATTTTAAGTCAGTGATTTACATTGTTTTAATTTTATTTTTCCATTTCAATTGTTGGCTTTCCCTCTATTGTTCTTTGTGAGTTTTTTGAAGCTTTTGAGTTTGTTTGTTTGTGGATTTTGAGCTGATTTTTCATAGCTCAACTAGAGTTTCGTCGCATTTTTCTTATTTCTAGGTATGTTCATGGTCATTCTCTCTTCTCTTTGTTAATTTTGTTTTGGATATGTATTTAGGGTTTCAATGTAAATTATTTTTGTTTTTATGAGTTTTTTTATGTTGTTTTGTTTTGTTACCATTCATTACTTGGTTTTTGTCAGAAATCCGCTTAGGGCTTTTCTTCCTTTCCTTTTGGGTTTACCATGCAGGTTCTTCCCATGAGTCTTTCCTTTTAAAACAAGTGTTTCTCTGTTTTACCCATTTTTCACAAAGGGATTTTTTGGGTTTAAAACCTTCCATTTCTATTCCTTTTGAACTTTGAACTCTACACATGTATGTGTATCATAGGGTTCAAACCTTGGAATGAAAATATATGGGAATTATTTGTACTATGCCAAGCAGTTGAAAATTCACCACATAATCATCCTTGAAACACATTTCCAAATTCTTAAATGATTGATCAGTATTTTTCACCATATTTTCATATGTATGTATTGACCCAACATGTAGTGTCAATTATTTTTACCACTGATGTGTAAAATTTTTTGAACGAGTTTGCTCCACCATTCAAACATGCAATGTTTGTGATTTTTACCGACATTGCATATGTTAATATTCTCGCCAAAATTTTGAGTAAACCCTTTGAGTATGCACTAGTGTTTAATTTTAAAGCTTGTACATAAAAAGTGAACTTCTAAGACTCATGCATGAGTGTGGGTTTTCACTGCTTGTGCATGAAACTTCCCTATGTTACATTATGTATATTCAATATTTTCACAGACCTAACACTAAAGAGGAAGTGAAATGTTTCTAGTTTCACTGATTTGACACTACAAAGATCTACCCAAATGTAAAGTTAGAGTTTTTTAACAACTTTCACATGAACCAAAGTTTCTACCATATGTAAAGTCATATATTTTTAATGACTTGGCAACTTTTTGCATAACATCAAAAAAAGCATGCAAAGGTGCTATATTTTAGTGCAATTACATAATGCATCACATCTACCTACAATGGCATTGAAATTTAGTAACCTAACACCCAAATTGCAAAATTTTGCTAAAACTAGGAAATTTTTCCATTTTGCATCCCAGTTGCCAAATTGCTCACTTTTGCTTTGTTTTTTGTCTCCATCGCGCTTAAGCCCTCCAAGCTCATGCAAGTGCTCAAAATTTTCCCACTACTAAAATTTCCAATCATGCAAGTTTTTCTAACATTAGAAAATGGTGAACTTTGTAATGCACCTATTTTGTGCACGCATCCCAATATTTTCATATCTACCTTCCTGGGAAGATACAATATTTTCTAATTGCTTTTTAGATGTTAGATACTTCTTTGAGAAAAGATAGAGCAATGTAGTATAAATATCAAGGTGTGTTTCCAATCACTTTAGTTTCATAAAAAATTCATGAGATTAAGGACACTAAAATTAGACATGTTGATATGACCAAGTTTGTGGAAAGGAATCAAAAGAAACCATTGGATGATGGTATGAGGCATATAGTTCAAAGCAATATTCAGATGGTAGTAACATTTCCTATAGTTGCACATAATCCAAAGTTTGTACTCCAAGTTGTAGCAAATTATAATAAAGATGATTGAAGTGTCAAGGATGCCAATGGAAATGTGGTTATAAGGTTAGATCTAGAGTTCTTTGATAAAGCTTTCTTATGTCCTAGTATTGATTCATATGTAAATGTTACTAAGGAATATGCACAAGATGAATATGAGAAAGATACAAATAATTGAAAAAGAGTGATTAATAGTAAGTGGTTGAATAATCCATGGTCAAGTGTTTCCATGTGGCCTAAAAGATTTTCATGTAGTGATTTCATTAAATAAATTAATGATTTGATCACTCTTCTCATTAGAGTGAAAGGGTTACGTACCTCATCCACCTTTCAAGAATAAATGTATGTATACATCAAGATCATAATAAGGGGAAAGCAACAAATTCTTTAGGGTCAACAAATTAGTGACATGGTTCATGAACAATTGATCAAAGTGCATTCTTCGCTTAAGTTTTATGTGGCATCTTATTTGGTGTATGATGTTGTAATGAGAAATTTTCCTAGATTGACAACAAAAGGGAACAAAAAGGTAACTCCAATGTTCAAATACTTTCCTTATATAACTCTTGATTGAAGCATTCATCATTTCCAGTGAGTTAATGATGCTTTATTTGATCCTTTCTTATGTGCATTTGATCCTAAGTTGGAGAAGAAAATTGTTTCAAATGAAGCAAGTATTGTGGTAAACAAGTACAACTGCTTATATCTATAGTTCCCCACATTCACCTACTTGAGAGTTGGTTGCTTCATGGGTTATCCATACATGCTCTTGAGATACCCTAGTGACAAAATTATCCTAATGGATCTTTGTAGATAGGTAATGGCCATCCATAGAAAGAAAATAGAATCACACAAACTAGGTTTTAGGTTTCCTCTCATTATTGGTAAGTATTCCATTCAAAAATCTCCAAAGTCTAAGGCCATAGAATCTAAGATGCAGTGGGTTACTTTGAAGACTTTCAGAAGGAGTGATTTTTACTATCATGGGATGAAGGATAAAAATAAGATTTCTCAAACCCATGTGCATAGAATTGAAGATATATGGGCAGATCAAAGGATAGAGGAAGAAATAAGAAAAATGGACTACTATCGAATGACTCTAGAAAAAATTAAAAGCCTTGATTTAGTGGATATTCCTGAAGATATGGAGGATGATGGAAACATCCTAGACCCTTCTTATGAAAGGAATAATGTAATAGGATCTTCTCTAACAACCATCCAGTTGTCAAAGAAAGAAGTGATATCAATTAGAGAAAGGTTTGAACCAATTCTTGATAAACAAAAATGTTTGGTTAAAAGAGAAAGGGATTTTTTTGAAACACTTTGTTACTAGATCGAAGGAGGAGGAACATGAAGGTCCTACAAGTAATAAATTTGAGTTGAGGATGAATTAAGAGGATGATATACCTTGTTCAAGCAAGACCTCTAGGAAAAAAAACAAGTTTTTTGTGAAAGGGAATAAGGTTCAAGCGATTGAAGGATCATCAACTATGGTGGAAGAGGCATCAACTTAGGAGGAAGACTAAGGAGAAGAAGAACATGAGGAAGAACGAGTATCACCTTATGAGAATATCTTTGAGGAACCACCTGTCTCCTCTTCTATCATTAATACTACTATATCTTCTCCCATTCTTCCCACTATTTCTATTGGACATTCTTTACCTGTCACTGGTGAGGTCATCCCTACTATTACAGTTACCTCTACTGTATCGATCCAATTATTTCATTCTTCCTTGTCTTCACAGTCAATTTTTGATAGTCCCAAACATGGTTTGGAAAATATTTTGGGTCTCCTACATATTTAAAGAGTCTGTTATCACCCTATTTTTATGTGACTTCTTAGTTAGATTTGGAAAAATATATGACTAAGACTGCTCAAGTTACAAGTGTAGAAGTTCCTAGTGCTATCTTGACTAGCAATTCTCCCATTGTTACTTAAATTTTGTGAATGAAACCGCATCAACTCAAGTAATGGTAGCCAATCCATAAGGTAGTTCTCCTTTCCCTCCATGGTTTTCATCTTAGACATCGAAAAGGAAGAAGTAAGCCATCTCTCCAGATGACTTTAACTTTTCATAGTTTTCACATGTAAAGGAAAAATTGAACTCTTTCCAAGTTGTTAGTAGATAAAGAAGGTAACAGGTATGTAGAGGTTGCATAACCTCCTCTAGAGAGGTCAATTGGGGATGTGGATATTTCCAAATATTCTATTACAAGAGTTGAGTTAGGGAAGGTGACTCATGAAAGTGGTAAGGAAGATGTGAAAGCTACTTTGAATTATCTCATTAAGAAATTTGATGAGGTAAATAAGATTAAAGATGAATACAAGGAAAAATTAGAGCAACTGACTTTGGTGCTCTAGAAGATTACCCAATCTCAGGAGTCGACAGATCCTGTGGCCATTAGCATTGAAGAGCCAAGAAATAAGTCATCTCTCTAGATGAATTTTACTTTGCATAGTTAGCACCTGTAAAGGAAAAATCTAAGAAAAAGGCCAAAGATCTTTCCAAGTTGTTAGTAGATAAAGTAGGTAACATGTATGTAGAGGTTTCACAACCTCCTCTAGATAGGTCAATTGAGGATGTGGATATTTTTGAATATTCTATTATAAGAGTTGAGTTAGTGAAGGTGACTCATGAAAGTGATAAGGTAGATGTGCAAGCTACTTTGAATTCTCTCATCGATAAATTTGATGAGGTAAAGAAGAGTAAATATCAATACAAGGAAAAATTAGAGCAACTGACTTCAGTGCTCTAGAAGATTACCCAATCTTAGGATTCAATAGATCATGTGACCATAAGCATTGAAGGAAGGTACATTTGAGAGGTAAATCAATTGGTTAACTTATAGATAGAATGATTGCATAGGGAACATAGCTCCTAAAATATTAGATAGAGAGAATGGAAACATAGAAAGCATACTTGATCAGATTTAGATAAAACTTTGGATACATTTTCCTAGAAGTAGTAGTAAATAGAAGACAGTTTGGAATCTTGGATCAAGATGAAGAAAATAAAGCTTGATACCTTGGTGGAAGTTGGGATAATTCCCAATAGAGATATGTTTGTGGAGGTAATGGAAAAGATGATACACAACATCAATATCATCAAGGAATTAATCAAGGATTTGTAGGATGCTCATGAAGTCAGTGAAGATAATGATTTGCATCTTGTCCATAAAATTGAGGATTCTCCTTGTAAAATACTTGATGATAATAAAATATACTTTCCTTAGATGAAGTTGTTCAGGAATTAATATCTATGATAAAAAAAAATTGAAGATCAAGCCTTCTGAGTGGCTTCAATGGACAAATTGATGGATATTCAATTAACCCTGGATAACCTCAAGGTGTATTTAGAAAGGCATGAAAAATATAGTAGCACCATGAAGGATTGAATTATAAAAGTCCTTTCCATCTCTGAGAACACTTCAAGCCCAATAATAAAGAAATTCAAGAAATCGTGAAGAAGTATGAAAATTTCTTGGAGAAAGTTGAATGTGCCTTAGTTTATTTTTTAGTATTTTTCATGCTTTATGTAATTAGTTTTTGAAATTTTACATGTCTTTTTCCAAAATGTAATTACATGTAAAAAAAGAGAAGTCTTAAATTAAATCAGATTCTCCTATTGAATAAGTCAAGTTTGTTATTGCTTTTCTAGATTATCTATCAACTCTCCTCTATAACTATGAGGGAGTCTCTTTTATAATAAACCTTTTGATATTTTGAAGCTAAACATTGCCATTTTGAAGAGAATACTTACAATCTTCATGTTTAATGTGCAAATTGAAATTTAATCAACAAAAGAAGAAGATTTCCTCTAACCTTTTCTTTGAAGCACATTTGTTGTATGTAAGAGTTTTCTTATGTCTCTCTTGTCATACTTGTTGATGGTGTTTTCTGCACAACTTAGATAAAATATAAGTATCCTATCTCTCTTGAAAGGTAAATGTCTATTAGCAAGCCTCAAGAGATAACCCCAAGGCATCTAATGTCAAGTCTTCACAATGCAAAAACAACTCAGTCATAAAATGCAAAAATGTTGGTAATCACAAGGGACCTTACAAAACAAATGTTGGAAACTTCAAATTTATCAGATCTTGCAATTTGATGATACCTTTTATCCTAAGACCTAATCCAAATTTTAAAATAAATATCAAAAGAGAAAGGGTTTAGAGAGATTTTCTGAAAAGTAAACTAAACCTAAGACCAACAATGCAAATGATTGAATATTCAAAATGGACTATTCCTTCAAAACCAATTTCTTCTTAACCCAGATCAAATCTGCAATCTCATAGAAATAGTGGAATCTTCTAAGGAATTAAAGATTTTTAGATCATTAAGCATTCACCCAAATCAACCCTATTTTTCAATTAAAATGAATAAATACCAACAATTGAACTTAGCACACAAATTCAAGGCCCAAGCTAACTTTACACAACTTACAATCAACAAGTTGCTAAAAGTATGGACCAAGGATTGCTCAAACACTTCAAATATCAAACCATCAAAACCATTGCATCACATCTAAATCTAAAATATAACATGTAACTAATAATCTCAAAGCAATCTTAAATATTTGGAACAACAAGAACCATGCAAAGTGAAGCAACACAAGAAAGAGCACCAAAGAACAATGTCTTTACTTATATTGAATCACCCAAGTTTTCAACAATTCATGTATTATTAGTGTAACATTACTTGCTCTCATAAAATGATAATTCTTAACTCAACTACGACTCTAGCAACTATGTCTTAACTGATTCTAACTGTTACAAAGGAGGCTTGAGCCTCAATTTATAGAGATTTTTCACTAGGTCGGCCCAATTTTAGGGTTTACATCAATAGGTCGGCTAGGCGAGTTGGCCTAAGAAGTTTTAAATAAAATAAAATTTTCATTTAATCTTTGAAATTTCATCCAGGTCGGCCTGGACCCCTTTCAAATATTCCTTTGCTTACAAAAAAAATTGAGGCCGCCCTCTAGTTGTATTGTCACATGATTGGCACAAAGTTCTAGGCAATTGCTTGTTGGCTATTTCCTCCCTCATTGATTTCTAATTTATTGGATAATTCTTTGACTTTCTCCAATATTTATTTCATGTCTTCTATGTTAGAAACCAAGATCAGACATGCAAACCAAAAAATCCTTCCAATAAGAGAAAAACAAAAAAATCAAGAGCTTTGCATGAAGATGTGCAAATAATATTATTCAAGAATTCAATAATTACATGAGATGATTTGCTTTATAAAAGCAATTTATGCATAACCCTAATCTTATCTTGAGCAACAAGATAGCTCAACAAGATAAGGATGACAATTAACCTAGGAATTAAAATATTACCTAAGTAAACTTATGCAAGTGTAATAATTAATTAACTACACTAACATTCTGGATCAAAAATTGGAATAAATTTAATTCTTGTCTTATGATTTTTAAATTCTTCCAAATATTGGGGCATCACCTTATTCCATTCAACCTACAACTCATAGTATTTATCTAGCTTGGAAATATAAATTGTTGCATCCTCCTGATTTTGTTTAGTGATTGGAGCACTATCAAGAGGAGCATATATCTCATGCTACCATCCTTGTAAACTATTGATGTTCATGTTTTTCTGGCCAAACTTCTTTCTTCTAGTCATTATCTCTAGAAAATTGATGCAACCATCATATATTTCTTTCACCTTCCTTGTAGCTTCATTATTTTCTTCAAAACCTTGGAAAGGAGCTCTTTTCTATAGTTCCAAACTTCAATCCATTCTTTCACCTTTCCAACTTCATCATGGGAAAGGATATCCAACTTGGCCAATTCATATTTAGGTACATGCATAATTTCCTTGATAGTTGATTCATCAATCTTCTTGCAATCTGCAACAACCTATGAAATATGCTCTAGAAAATTAGAATCATTGGTGTGAATTTTAAGTATTTGCTCAATTTCTTCATCTCGCCTACTACTGACACCCTAGAGCCAGTCATGTTTGTTATGAACAGAGGACTTCAATATCTCAATTTTTGAAACTGCCTCTTTAGGAAACAATCCCTCTAAAATAGTTCCTTCACTCCCAACGGTTTACAGAGGCTTCATCAAACGATGCACATATTTATAAACATCATTTAATTGCTTTTTCAACTTTTCCTTCTCTGTTTCCCTGTCTAATCTCCTCAAAATTGCCTGGGAGGATTCTTGGAACTCCTCCTTTCCCTGTTCCTTGGTTGTTGGCCCCAACTTAATATTTTGTACTTTATAATTTGTGGGTCTTATCTCATCTTTGAATTTATTTTTTGCAGGGATAGCCACCTAAATGACCCTATTATTGAATTCATCTCTTGAAATATTTGAAACAATTCTTGCTCTTTTCCTTTGCTTTGGATGCCCCCATTGCTCAAGCAACCTATCCCAACTTGGAGTTTCCTCTTGCACAATTATGGGCTTCTTGGTGAATCTTTTCTCAAGCCATTCAGGAGCTATGGATTGCTCAGTTGTCACCTCCTTATTAGGACTGTCAACCACATTTTCTTAAACATTGTTTTCTATTTCTAGTTGATTTTTTTGCACATCCTTGTCTTGGTGAAGACTATCAGCAACTTCCTCTCTATTTTCTCCTTCTTCAGGGTGATCCTCCAATTCATCAATTATCACCCTCTTTGGAGATTTATATTCCTTTCCTTGAACAACCTCAGACTCTATATTCTTACTTTTTTCTCTGGAGGTAGATTGTTTCATTTCCTGCACAAATTTCCTCCATTCTCTGCTTTCAAGAGTAGAGACCTCATCATCTTCTTCATTTGGTTGTTTAGGATTATTAGATATGTTTAATTCCTCGTGAAATGCTTCCTCATAGACTTGCACATTTTGATGAGGAGAAGGAATGGGAGAATTATTTCCTGTGGCTGCTCTCTTCTCCACATCATCGGTAGGTTCCTTTGTAGCCTTCACTCCCTCTACAGGAGATACCTTATGCTTGGGGGAGTTTCTCCTAACATACACCTAGGGATTTTCCCTTGAACTTTCCAAATCAACAACCTTTTCTACAGAATGAGCATCTATAGCAACATCTCCTTTCTTTTCCTTTGCTGCATTTTCTCTCTCTATAACCAACCTCCTTTTCCTCACAGGCTGTGAAGCTTCTCCTTTTTTAGTTGTAACCTTGTCTTCAAGAACCTTCTTTGTCTTAGGAGATGGCTTCTCTCCCTACTTCACCTAAGTTTAGCTCTGAGTCCTCCTTTTGATAGACACCATTTTTTCTACCTCTTGAACATCCTTCTCATGACGTTCAATAGCTTCATCACCTTTTCCAACTTCAACTTCTTCTTCAGACCCAGACTCTAATTCTCCCATCAAGTCATAGGTGAATTTTGCACCCTCAGCTTCTATTTCTAATACTTTGTGCTTTACCCACAGTCTAGAATAATTCTTTACTAGCTTAGTAACCTGGTCTAGATCTGTTACTTCTTCCTCTAACCAATTGATTGGAGGCAAGGGTTTGCTTTTGTGATGCTCATAGTCATGATGTTGAACAAGATTCACCTCATCATCCTATACTTGATTAGACACTTCTGCCACTTTATATAGTCTTATCAATTTTAGAGGTAATCTAAAAAATATTCTCCTAAGAACATCAAATTCATCTCTACAATTAGCCAAATACTTTTCAATGTGATCTTTATGTCTAAATTTTCTATTGGCTTACTTCATGGCCTTGCCATAAGGATAAAAATTATTCCTGTTGAAATGAGAATACAAATCAAATTGTGTCATTTCCTTCTCAGAATGTTGAGCACTTTGAATAGAAGGGAAAGCTTCCAAATTTCCCATTCTCAATGGGAATTATAATCACAATCATTTGTTTTTCACCTGTTGTTGTAGGATCTCCTCAAAGCCTAATATTTTTCTTGTCAATTCCACCATTAGAAGTTCATTGGTTGGATACCTAGGTAGTCTGAGAGGAAAAACTAGAGATCCTTGTACCTGGATATATGTGAACCTTTGGAATTGGATGAACCATTGACCATATTGCTTGATCAAGTCCATGGAATAAGGAAAAACCCTTGCATGAAGAGCATCTTGCAGTACTATGGGAATATACATGAAAAAGGTATCACTAGCTCTTTTATAGTTGGATGTTTAATTTTATGTTGTAGTTGTGGGTAAAAATCCCATATTCTATTTTCCTTATGGTTCCTTTGCAATAGAGACCCTTTAACTTGGTCTTATGTGCCAACATGTAGACAAGATATGAGGTCATAGCGAACCTGTTGGTTTCTTACACACTTCACAATTGGGCATCTAGATTGTTGCTTATGATTATTTCCCAATGATAATGCTTGTTTTCCACAATTTGAGTGATGGGATAGAACATCCAAGTATGAAAGATGTGAGCTTCCTCCATTCCTATGACTCTTCCCAAAAGAGTTATAATTTCATGATACTTCAACTTGAAATCACTTCTATGCAGTTGTTTGGGGAGCTTGGAGTAATGTGGTTTAGGTTTCAATATCCAGGAATTGTTCATGATTTACAAAGCTCTATTGGGGTATTCCTCATAGAACTTGATTGCTTCCCCAATGTTGATTTCCTCAATGAGCTTGTGATGCGAGGAAATTTTGAGTACCTCTGCAATGGAATCTTCAATTAAATGTGCCTTGACTCTACCTTGTGGCCCAATTATGATTCTTGTCCTAGAGTCATAGTGCTTTCCACATTCTGAGACGAAATCTAGACATATTTTTGTTGGAGGAAACCCTATTGCTTGTGCCAATCCAATGTGAGTAATAACTTGTCCCAACTGGGTGGGTGCATTTCTGAACATTCTATGCTGAAATTCATCATAATCTACATGACCTATGTTTGTGTCTACAATCTTTGACCATGCAGAGGAAATCTTGGTCTCTGGCCATATGCCCTTGAAGTCATACTTCATCCTTTCCAATCTTTGCTTAACCTCCTCTTGTACTAGAGAAGCTTTTGACTTGGTGGTTTTGTCAGGACTCAGCTTAGCCTACATCTATTTGAAAGGACCAAAATCACAGAGATGGAAAAAAATAATATAACCTATTATATCAATTCCATGAAGCACCAACAAGCAATTGTAATGCCATTGAATCAAAATGATAAAAAAAATCATTTAAAGAGATCTTATTCACATCATGCATGCATACACAATTTACTCAAGTTAATTACCATTTCATAGAATAATCATGTAATCCATTATGCAAGAATTTTATCCATTGGAATTAAGTTTAAAGGAAAAATGAAGAGGGATCGGGTAATCCTAGCTAGCTCGGATTCCCCAGCCGGATTAGATCTTGGGTAATCTGAGCAAGCTTGGATTTCCTGAATTGAGCACACCTTCAACTTTTGATCATCAATTGTCTGCAACTCATGAATCCCTCATCATTATTAAGCATATGAACATAAAACACTTTGAAATCAAGGGAGAAATCATCTTTATTTAAAACTCAAGCACTCTTATGCCTCGAAGTCCACATTTCATGAAGTTGGGCATTTCAGGAGACCTTGGATTACTCGGGTGCACTATCTTTTGAGTAATCTGAGTGTGATTGGAGTTACCAAATGAAAGCTAAGCTCAAAATTTTCTAAGTACTCACTCTTTGAGGATCAAGATTTTAAGCTAGTCATAAGATTCGGGTAATCTAAGTTGGCTCAGATTCTCCTAGCGGATTAGACCTCAAAAAATATGAGCTACCTCTGAATTTTTGGGCTAAGCTCAAAATCAATTTTTTCTACGTGTCGAATCTTGGTTTCTTTGAATCGATGAATGATAGAAGGCTAATCCTCCTATGATCGAATCATTAACATTTCACAGTGGATTCCAATCAAACAATTTTCTTTACAATTTTTGACATCATTTATGCTTATCAAACTATTAAGCACTTAAACTAGGGTTTCAATTTACTATTTAGAAATCATAGAGACAATACAAAATCTTTGATATCAACTAGAAAGGAAAAGGTACAAGGCTGACTCAAGGGTATTCCACAAATCAAAAGTGTTCAACCTACTCAAATAAACTCTCATATTTAACCTTTCATGACAAACCCTGAAGAAATAAGACCCCTAGTGGCAAAGTAGGAAATGGTGCCCACAAAAATCCCCAAATCTGATGGTTTAAGCACTTACCTCAAAATAAATTGAAAGATAATCATAAGACATACCAAAATCACCAAAGGAAGTCAAAAACTTACCTTGAAATGGCGCTTGATGGAAGAAGACACAATGGCAAACCAATAGTGTTCTACCTCAAACCCTAGAATGATGACCTGAAGAGAGTGAATCCAATGATAGAGCCTAAATTGAATGCTACCTAGTGGAGGCTCTTCTCAAGTTCAAGTGCTCAAGAATTCAGAATGGCCAAATGACAACTCAAATCTCAATTTATTTCCAAATTGACCCTTTAAAACTCACTAATATAAGCAATAAATGCTCTCTCGTACATCTCTAGGAAACTCAAGAATTTGACAAGAGCTCAAACTTGGGTAATCTGAGGTAGCTCAGATTACCTAGATGGATTAAGGTTTGAGTAATCTGAGGTACCTCATAATTACCAAACTTATTCCTCACTTAATCAACTTTTCCTTAATTTCAACTTTTGAGCAAGGGTCAATTTCAAAGAGCTAGACAATCACATGAACTCGCAAAATGACATGTCAAATGCAAAATTACTATTAAGAACATGGGTGAAACAAGAACAAGACTGAGAGACTTATCCCTTAAGGGGATGAAGCCAGTATCCTATGAAATAAAAGAATCAAACAAAGCAAGAAAGGAGGGTCCCTACTTCAATAGGGTGTGTGTGTGAAAATTGTACAACAAATGGCGACTCATACTAGGGAAATGCTCCAAGCATTTCGATGACAAACTAGAATCAAGAACCTAGAATCTTCGGTTTCAATCCTCACATCAGGTCATCCACAAATAGAGTTTCAAATCCCATGAACAAGCATACCTTTCCTGTGTTGGAGACAAAGTATGTGAAAATTTATTCATTTCCCACCCTTAGTTGTTGTTGGAACCAAAATTAGTCTAGTCAAGCTACATAAATATTTTAACTCCAAAAGCATCCTGGATAGAGCCTCACTACCAGTTAGACATCCATAGCCCCGATGAGGTTATCGTTGTGGCCCTCCCAAGCATATCTCTACTACCAGCCAGGCATCCATAGCCCCAGTAGAGATACTCGAATACTCCTGATGAGGTGAATATTCACTTTTCATTTTCAATATTCCCTTTTTATTTTATTTTTATGATATTCTTTTAAGATCATTTAAAATTTCCTTTTCATCTTATAAGCAACGAAGCTCACACTTAGGGCTAAGAACCACAGTGGCGCTGAAGCAAAAATAGGATTTTTCAGTTGACGAGTATTTGCAAGGAACCCTTAACAACCTTGTAATTCTTAAGATGTGTTTATAAATGTAAAACCCAAGCACATTCTAGATTTAACTTAACCTAGTGAGTCATCCACTTCAATCATTAGCACATGTGACACCAAGTAAAGGATTTCCACCAACTGACTCTAGAAGGATGATTAAAGTTTGAAAAAGAAATACTTAGAACAATCCCTGATAATATAATCTTTGTTGTGTAAGTGCAACATGCCCAGAAGAAAATAGGGGAACCCAAAACCAAAACCAAAAATAGAAACAAACCTAACCTAAAGAAAACCTACACTAACCAAAAGCAGAAAATAGACAAAACAAAGCAAAGCAAAAGAAACCAACACCTAACCTAACTATTTATAGGGGAAGAGCTTCAAGTAGCCTAGGAGAGGAAGTAATGCTTCAAGTATTGCATGTTGACAATAAATGGGACATCCTCTCCAGTGAGAGTTTTCAGACGGAAAGAATTGTCTCCCAATATCTCTGAAATCTAGTACGGGCCAAGCCAAAGCTTATCAAATTTCCCATGCTCCCCTTTTCTATCATGTGCTTTATCCTAATAGAGAACCAAGTCAAATATTCTAAAGGATTTCACCTTGTCTCTCCTATCAAACCATCTCTTGATGACACCTTGATGTTTAGCAAATTTTTCTAAGGCTTCATCCCTTTTCTCTTCAAGGTGTAGAAGCTTAGCCAAATGGGCCTCATGCCTATCCCCTTCATCATAGTAATTGTTGATAAATTTCAAAGTGGTGATCTTAAGTTGGATTGGGAATACTAGCTCCAAAACATACACAAGGTGATAAGGAGAGGTTCCTAGAGAGACCTTATGTCTAGTGTGATCTGCCCAAAGAGAAAATTTGAGTTGGGTATGCCAATCCTTTGGGTTCCTCTCTAAAAACTTACAAATGACTATTAAAATATTCTTATTTGAGAACTCAGCTAGACCATTTCCTTGTGGGTAGTAATTAGAGGAAAACTTAACAATGATTCCATGATCAAAATCCCAACTAGAAAATTTTAACGAGGCAAATGCAGGACCATTATCAGAAACCAAAGCAAATGGGAAACCAAAGCGATTGATAATACCTGATTCTAGAAAATTGATTACCACCTCAGAAGTGCATTGTTTACAAGCAAGAGCTTCATCCCATCTAGTAAAGTACCTTTGTCTTGCAGAGGAAGGTGGATTGATTGGACCAATGAAGTCTAAACCCTACTCTACAAATGGTTTTACTTCTATGATTAGTTGAAGTGGAAGAGCTAAATACTTCTCCTTACTTGTTGCAGTTTGACACACATGGCAGGTCCTCACATGGTTGTGTGCATCCTTGAACAAAGTGGGCCAATAATAGCCTGCCCTCAAAATCTGATTTGTAGTAGCTAGTGCAAAACCATGTCCTATGCCATACTTGTCATGAAATTTAGTCATCACTATCTTAGCTTCCTATTTTCCAAGGTAGTGAAGGTAAATGCCTTCATGATTCTTCTTGTATAAAAAAACCCCTTTCAACATGTAGTTATCATTTTTCAAATGTAGAGCTCTTCATTGCACCACATTGAGATGATCAGTACATTGTTGATTTAAGAGATAATAGATAATATCATCGTACCATTCACCTGGGGAAAAATATTGAAGGTGATAGTGTTGGGTTGTGAGATCAGGACCCATTTCAACCATTATCTTAGTTAGTCCTTGTCCTCTCACCAATTTCATAGGTTGGATCTCAATATCATACTCTTGTAACATCATATCCCAGTTGGCCCTTTGTTCTCCCAATTCATTTTGCATCAGCAAGAGCTTGACTGTAGGATCCAACACTATTGCAAAGACCTTATTCCTCAAGATATAGTGCCTGAATTTTGTCATAGCTCTAACCAAAGCATAAGCCTATTTTTCTACACTAGGATATCTCAATTCTACATCTTTTAATGGAGCATTCATGAAGGCTATAGGGTGCTCATTTCCTTGGTCAAATTTATGAGTTAACATACCAGCACAAGAGTGATTTGATACAAAAGAATATATATAAAAAGGTATGGAGTAATCAAGACTCCCCAATACTAGGGCATCAACTATTGCGCTCTTTATTTCTACAAAGGCCTCTTTTTCTTTAGCACTCCACTCAACCTTTGCATCTTGCTTCAACATTGCATTCAAGGGCTTAACTATTTCCACAAATCCAGTGATAAATTCTCTAATGAATTTGATCTTTCCAAAGAATGATTTCATTTCCTTTTTACTTGTAGGGGGTTGGATCTTCAATATTGCTTCTACTCACTCTGGGTCAATAGAGATGCCTTTCTCCAAGATAACATGTCCTAACAACTTCCCTTCAATGACTCCAAAGATACACTTCTTTGGATTAAGTGAAATGCCAAATTCCCTGCACCTTTGGAATACTTTGCAAAAATCTTCAATATGATCCCCTCATTTCTTGGAAAAGACTATTAAATCATCCATGTAAATAATGATGCACTTACCGATAATTTCCTTGAAGGAAATATCCATAGCCCTCCGAAAAGTTTCTCCTGCATTGATTAGCTCGAAAGGAATCCTTTTGTAAGCAAAAGTACCCCACTTGGTATTGAAGGTAGTTTTGTGCCTATCCTCATATTGCACCATAACCTAATTATACCTAAAGTACTCTTCTAGAAAGGAAATCATTTGAGATCCATTGACAATCTATAACACTTCATCCAATGATGGGATTGGATAGTTGTCCTTTTCTAATGCACGATTGAGATTTCTGAAATCAACATAAGGCCTGATTTCTCCATTCTTTTTTCTTACTGGGACCAAGTTAGCAACCCAAGTTGAATGCCTAATGGAAATATAATATGAGTAGATAATAAATTTTGTACCTCCTTCTGAATGATGATTTCTAGCAGGGCATTGATTGGTCTTTATCTTTGTTTGAATGGTTTGGTGCCTAGATTGAGAGGAATGGTATGTGTAATAATTGAAGTATCATATGTCTTCAAATCTTCATAACTCCAAGCTATTACATCCTTATATGTATGTAGTGCATTATTGATTCCTCTCTTTTCTTCTAGAGTACATACCTTGCTAATAAAAACATTCTTAACATTTTCTGGAGTCCCCATGTTGTATGTATCACACTAAATGCTAATGGAATCCTTCTTAGCCTGTTGCTCATGATCTTTTATTCTATCCAGATAAAAAATTCTCTCTAGTTGCACTATCCCTCTTGGAATAGTGTTGGTCTTCAAGTTGATGACTCCCTCTAGGTCCATCTTTGTTTCCTAGGGCTCCACTTCATCAATTATTTGTGAGGTAAACACATCAGAGCTTGTAATGAAATCAAGAATGTGCTTGTCATCCTCAAACACCTAAAAATTAGTTACATTGTTAGGCATGAATGGGACCGGGGTGAGATCAATAGTAAAATTCTTCAAACTTGAAAGTGATAAGGTTTGCAACATACTAGCTTCCTAGGCTAAAGCATCCACAATTTGGTTCTTGCTACAAGGTATCAATTGAATATTGAAAGCATCAAACCCCTCAATAAGATCCCAAACTCTATGTCTATAATTAGTCATCCCTCTATTGTAGAATCTTAACCTTCTTTCTTAATGCCATCAACCATCCATGAATCAAAGCTTCATATTTGGCTACGTTATTAGTACAGTGGAATTGGAGTCTATGAGCAGCAAAAAAGGTTTTACCTTTAGGATTGATCAGCTCAAATCTAGCTCCATCACCTTGCTTAGACTTTGATCCATTGAATCTAAGTGTCCAACAACCAGCAGCTTTTGATCCTCTTGATCTATCCTTTGTTCTGCTGCTATTGGGAGGTTCTTCAAAAAGCATTAAACTTTTACCTTTAGGATCATCTTGAATATTTTGTATATTTATCTTGATAGCTTGGGTTGGATTTATGCATTTTTGTATTTTCTCTATTGTTGTTTGGCATAAGCAACATTCCATCTCTGAGTGAGAAGTGTTATGAACTCTACACTAGTTCGGAAGAAGTAGCTCTTCAAAATTCATGTCCCTACCTAATTGAATTTGTTTCTCTATGCACTTCTGGATAAATTCTTCATGAAAGCTATCCAACAAGCTGAGTTGACCATCTTCTTGGTCATCACCTTCCTCTATTGGTTCAACCAATGCTCCAATGCTACTAGATTCTGATGTGAGCTCAGTGGGTATGCTTTGCAACATGAAGATTTCCTTGGTATCTGACTTTGAAAGAGGGGCCGCCAATACATAATTCCCAAACCGACTTCTGATGCTAATATCTCATTTGAAGTATTTTGGTATTTAGTGATTACATACTTCATTCTAGGTTCCCTTTCAATCCTTATTTGATTTGGTACTCCTTTCTAGGGAAGCCACATATGGGAATGATCGGTTGACACATACCCATTTAGTTCCTTGGTGAAATATCTGCCTAAGATTAGACCGTACGTATCAAGAATTTCTGCCACTTGGATATTGATAACTTGTTGAATCCTAGGGTCTGATGCAATCTGCATAGAAATCATATTTAATTCTCCTACCACATTCACCTCTATCTTATCCAATTGAGTGACCTTGCATTGAGAGCTTGCAGGAGTAATACCTAGGGCTCAACAAACAACAAAAGGCATGACATTCATGGAAGCCCCTAAGTCTAGAAGGCAGCTGTGTAAGTTCTTCCCAAAGAGGCGAACATAAATCAAGAAAGGAGGATTTTCTGCCTTGCCTTGAAATAGACATAACTGAGTTTCAGCTTGTGCACTTGACTCTTATTCTTTTCTTTCCCTTTATCTCTAGGCTTTGCTTGGCTTTGATCTCTTGGTAGTTGTGAACTAGAATTCTTCCCAACTATTTCACTAGCTGTCCTATCTTGAGGAACTACATTTGTTTTAAAAGCTCCTAGAATTGTATTTTTGATAGCAGGAACTCTTAGCAACTCAAAAGACAAAAGACTTACCTTTAATTTCTTGAGTTCTTCAGCCACATTCACCCAACTGCTCCATGTTCATATCATCATGAATGTCCTTGGGATGATTCACCAACCTCTCCTTGCCCTCATCAATGTTATTTCCTTTAGTAGAATCTAACTATTCTCCTTTTGAAAAATACTATGTGGGTACATGAGGATAGGATGGATTGTTACTAGCATTAGGATCAGGTGGTGTAGTGAAGTTATTCAGAGGGATTGATGTAGTGAATGGCCCTCTAGCTTGTGGATTTCTATTTTTCCTATTCCTTAGATCATATTTTCTTGTAGGCTATTGGAACATCTGAAATTCTTCAACACCTACTTCTTCTTCATCCAGAGGATCATTATCATTCTTAGTTCCTTCATTGAACAATTGTGAAATCTCATCTCCATTGTACGCTTGCTCTATCTTGTTATCTAGTTCACTTGACTCTTCTTTGGGCCTATTCTATTCACTTTGTGGGGAAGGAGCATGATTCAACACCATTACTAAAGAATCATAAGGGTTAGATTGTACTAACTCCTGATTGTTGGAATTGTTCTCAACCTCATACTAAAAAATGGATGCAGCAGTCTGGAACTTAGGGAAATCTAGCTCAGAATGCTAACTTGTCTTATGGAGTCTACACCATCCAGATAAAGCTACCTTTGCTAGATGCACACCACTTGGAGGCTTTTCCTAATTAGGAGGTTGATCCAATGGAGTAGGGACACCTCCATTTTTTGGCCTTGTGTTCCATGTTTTGTTCTACCTAGGTGGTTTTCTCCTTTCAAATCCTTGTCCACTTGTCTATCCTCTATCAAAATTCTACCCAAATGGCTGCCCTCTGTCAAAATTTTGTCCATGTCCCTATGCAAAATCTTGATTCTCCCTATTATAATTGGACTAAATATTCCTTTGAGCAGCTTGGAGTTGACTATTCTAGTTCCTTAGGTATGTTACCTCCATATTCAACTTCTTAACTTGTGCAGTCAATTCATCTAGGGTCTCTTTTTCAGGATTATTGTATGGTGCATGTCCTGAATTATTCTGAGGGTATCCTGATGCTACTCCTGAACCCATGGACTAGTTTAGTACTTCATAATTTTGCAAGTATGTGGGAAAACCAACCTATTCTTGTGAATGGAGAGGTTGATTGACACTTTGTTGAGGATAACTGGGCATTGGTGGGGCTTGATTCATTGGAGGACCCAGATGTGGAACTAAAGGAAATTGTGGCACCAGATTCATAATGGGTGTATGATTAGTCAAAGCCTAGTTGAGTGCTTGAATATGTCCTGGGTGAGAAATTGGGCCTAAGGATGGAAAGGGTCCTAAAAAATGCTGCCTCAGATCTGTACTAAGCTTAACTTCCTTTTCATAAACATCAAGTAAGTGTTTGGGGGATTAGGCTTCCATTTGAGAAAAGTGGTTGTAACACTGTCAAGAGCTTCATAGTAGACTTCCAAGGTAGTAGGATTGTCTACAACATAAGGAGCCAGGAGCCTAGTATATGCACAATGAAACCTATTATTGAATGACCCTATGGGTTCATTAACCTCTCTCTTAACTCTAGTGAATTGCAAATACAACTCATTAGCACTAATGGGTATCTTGAATTTTTGTAGAAATGCATTCTCAAGTTTTGTCCAATTGTGAATTGACCCAACAGGTAAATGGTTATACCAATAAAAAGAATCTTCTCCTAGGGAATATGGGAAAATCCTGCATGCAACATCCTCATGATTGATCCCTCTATCCTTGAGACAAGTCTAGAAAATCCTGATGTGTTCCTCTACAGTCCTATTAGGGTCATTTATATGAAACTTGGAGCAAAAATGTTCAACATTCTTTGGCATGAAATTGTAGTTGTTAAAGGATAAGAGTGATGGGTTATTTCACAAGAAAGCCATTGGTGGTGGTGGGGGAGGTAAAGGTTGATTAATGATTGGTTGTGGTTGTTGAATGGGAATGGCCTCAAAATCAGATGAGGATGGGCTTGATGAAGGTGAGGATGATGGAGAGGATGGAAATTGTGGGGCAGATGATGATTCTCCCCTTCTCCCGACCCTTCTTGACCTAGTAGGGGCTTGTAACTCTTGAAAATATTCCTCCCCTAGTGTATATTTGGTTCTTCTTCGAAATATATCAAGAGAAACTGTAGATAGAAAATGATCCAACTTGCTTGATTCAACTCTCCTAGCGCCAATCTGCTGATGGTATTTTCTGCACAACAACAACTTAGATAGAATACAAGTATCCTATCTCTCTTGAAAGGTAAATATCTATTAGTAAGCCTCAAGAAATAACCCCAAGGTCTCTAATGTTAGGTCTTGACTATGCAAAAACAACTTAGTGATAAAATGTGAAAATGCTGGAAACTTCAAATTTATCAGATCTTGCAATTTGATGATACCTTTTATCCTAAGACCTAATCCAAATTTTAAAGAGAAATAGTAAAAGAGAAAGGGTTTAAAGATATTTTTGAAAAGTAAACTAAACCTAAGACCAACAATGCAAATGATTAAATATTCAAAATGGACCAATCCTTCAAAACCAATTTCTGCTTAACCTAGATCAAATCTGCAATCTCACAAAAATAGTGCAATCTTCTAAGGAATTAAATATTTTCATATCATGAAGCATTCACCCAAATCAACCCTATTTTTCAATTGAAATGAATAAATACCCACAATTGAACTTAGCACACAAATTCAAGGCCTAGGCTAACTTTACACAACTTACAATCAGCAAGCTGCTAAAAGTATGGACCAATGATTACTCAAACACTTCAAATATCAAACCATCAACACCATTGCATCACATCTAAATCTAAAATATAACATGTAGCTAATAATATCAAAGCAATCTTAAAGATTTGGAACAACAAGAACCATGCAAAGTGAAGCAACACAAGAAAGAGCACCAAAGAACAATGTCTTTACTTATATTGAATCACCCAAGTTTACAACAATTCAAGTATTCTCAGTGTAACAACACTTGATCTTAGAAAATTATAATTCTTAACTCAACTACAACTCTAGTAACTATGTCTTAACTGATTCTAACCATTACAAAGGAGGCTTGAGACTCAATCTATAGAGAATTTTCACTAGGTCGGCCCAATTTTAGGGTTTACATCAATAGGTCGACTAGGAAAGTCGGCCTAAGAATTTTTAAATAAAATAAAATTTTCATTTAATGTTTGAAACTTCATCCAAATCAGCCTGGACCCCTTTCAAATATTCTTTTTCTTGCACAAAAGTTGAGGTCACCCTCCAGCTATATTGTCACATGATTGGCACAAATTTCTAGGCAATTTCCTGTTGGCTATTTCCTCCCTCGTTGATTTCTAATTCATTGGATGATTCTTTGACTTTCTCCAATATTTCCTTCATATTTTTTGGAGTCAAATTTGGAAAAAATTTAATTCTTGTCTTATGATTTTTAAATTCTTCCAAATATTGGAGCATCACCTTATTCCATTCAACCTGAAGCTCATAGTATTTATCTATCTTGGAAACATAAATTGTTGCATCCTCCAAATTGTATCCTCCAAATTTTCTTTAGTGATTGGAGCACTATTAGGATGAGCATATATCTCATGCCACCATCCTTGTAACCTATTGATGTTCATTTTTTTCTAGCCAAACTCCTTTCTTGCAGTCATTATCTCCAAAAAATTGATGCAACCATCATATATTTATTTCACCTTCCCCTGTGTCTTCATTATTGTTTTCAAAACCTTGGAAAGGAGCTCTTTTCTATAGTTCCAAACTTCAATCCATTCTTTCACCTTTCCAACTTCATCATAAGAAAGGATATCCATTATGGCCAATTCATCCATAGGTACCTACAAAATTTCCTTGATAGTTGATTCATCAATCTTCTTGCAATCTGCAACAACCTGTGAAATATGCTCCAAAAAATCAGAAGCATTGGTGTGAATTTTAAGTATTTTCTCAATTTCTTCATCTCCCCTACTACTGACAACCTAGAGCCAATCATGTGTGTTATGAATAGAGGACTTCAATCTCTCAATTTCTAAAACTGCCTCTTTGGGCAACAATCCCTCTGGAATAGTTCCTTCACTCCCAACGGTTTGTAGAGGCTTCATCAAATGTTGCACATATTTATAAACATCATTTAATTGGTTTTGCAACTTTTCCTTCTCCTCAAAATTTCTTGGGAATATTCTTGGAACTCCTCCTTTTCCTTCTTCTTGGTTGTTGGCCCCAAATCAATTATTTTTACTTTATAATTTGTGGGTCTTATTTCATATTTGAATTTATTTGTTGCGGGGACAACCACATGAATGACCCTATTATTGAATTCATCTCTTGAAATATTTGAAACAATTCTTGCTCTTTTCCATTGCTTGGGCTGCCTCCATCACTCAAGCAACCTATCCCAACTTCGAGTTTTCTCTTGCACAATTATTAGCTTCTTGTTGAGTCTTTTCTCCAGCTATTCAAGAGTTTTTGATTTCTCAATTGTCACTTCCTTATTAGGACCGCCAACTACATTTTATTCAACATGATTTTCTATTTCTAGTTGATCTTCTTGCTCATCCTTGTCCTGATGAGGACTATCATCAACTTCCTCTCTATTGTCTCCTGCTTCAGGGTGATCCTCCAATTCATCAATTATCACCCTCTCTGGAGATTTATATGCCTTTCCTTGAACAACCTTAGACTCTATATTCTTACTTTCTACTCTGGAGGTAGATTTTTTCATTTCCTGTACAAATTTCTTCCATTCTCCACTTTTAGGATTAGAGACCTCATCATCTTCTTCATTTGGTTGTTCGGGATTATTGGATATGTTTCCTTCCTCATGAAATGCTTCCTCAGATACTTGCACATTTTGATGAAGAGAAGGAATTGGAGAATTATTTCTTGTAGTTGCTCTCTTCTCCACATCATCGGTAGGTGCCTCTTCATCTTCCACTTCTTTCTCTACAGCTTCACTCCCTCTATGGGAGAGAACTTATGATAGGGGTAGTTTCTCCTAATAGACACCTAGGGCTTTTCCCCTGAAATTTCCAAATCAACAAACTTTTCTGCAGAAGGAGCATTTGTAGCAGCATCTCCTTTCTTTGCCTTTGTTTCCTTTTCTCTCTTTGTAACAAACCTCCTTTTCCTCACAGGCTATTAACCTTGGCTTCAAGAACCTTCTTTATCTTAGGAGATGGCTTCTCTCCCTACTTTAGTTGAGTTTGGCTCTGAATCCTCCTTTTGATAGACACGGGTTTTCCTTCCTCTTGAATTTCCTCCTCATGAGGTTCAAAAGCCTCATCACCTTTTCCAACTTCAACTTATTCTTCAAACTAAGACTCTAAGTCTCCCATCAAGTCATAGGCCAATTTTGCACCCTCAGATTCTAGTTCTAATACTTTGTGCTTTACCCACAGTCTAGAATACTTCTTTATTGGCTCATTAACTTAGTCTAGATCTGTTACTTCTTTGTCTAACTAGTTGATTAGAGGAAAGGGTTTGCTTCTATGAGGCTCATAGTCATGATGTTGAACCAGATTCACCTCATCATCCTATACTTGATCAGGCACTTCAGCCACTTTATATAGTCTTATCAGTTTGAGAGGTAATCTGGAAAATCTTCTCCTAAGAAAATCAAATTCGTCTCTACAATTAGCCCAATAGTCTTCAATGTGATCTTTATGCCTGAATGTTCTATTGGATTGCTTCATGGTCTTGCCATAAGGATCAAAATTGCTCCTATTGGTATGAGAATACAACTCAAATTGTGTCATTTCCTTCTCAGAATGTTGAGCACTTTGAATAGAAGGGAATGCTTCCAAAGTTCCCATTCTCCATGGGAATTATGATCCCAATCCTTTCTTTTTCACCTCTTGTAGGATCTCATCAAAGCCTACCATTTGTCTTGTCAATTCTAGCATTAGAATTTTTTTGGTTGGATACCTGTGTAGTCTGAGAGGAACAACTAGAGATTCCTATACCAGATGTATGTGAACCTTTGGAATTGGATGAACCATTGACCATATTGCTTGATCAAGTCTATGGCATTAGAGCAAACCCTAACATGAAGAGCATCGTGCAACAGTCTCAGAATATACATGAAAAAGGAATCATTAGCTCTTCTATAGTAGGATGTTTTGTGTTGTAGTTGTGGGTAAACATCCCATATTCTATCTTTCCCTATGGTTCCTTTGCAACATAGACCCTTTAACTTGGTCTTATGTGCCAACATGTAGACAAGATACGAGGTCATAGTGAACCTGTTGGTTTCTTGCACACTTCTCAATTGGGCATCTAGATTGTTGCTTATGATTCTTTCCCAATGATAATGCTTCTTAGCCACAATTTGACTGATGGGATAGAACATCCAAGTCTAAAAGATGTGAGCTTCCTCCACTCCCATGAATCTTCCTAAAAGAGTTATAATGTCATGATACTTCAGCTTGAAATCAATTCTATGTAGTTGTTTTGGTAGCTTGGAGTAATGTGGTTTAGGTTTCAATATCCAAGAATTGTTCATGATTTGCAAAGCTTTTTTGGGTTCTTACTCATATAACTTGATTTCTTCCCCAATGTTGATTTCCATAATGAGCTTGTGATGTGAGGAAATGTTGAATACCTCTGCAATGGACTCTTCAGTTAAATTTTCCATGACTTTTCCTTGTGGCCCAATTATGATTCTTGTCCTAGAGTCATAGTGCTTTGCACATTCCAAAACCAACTCTGGACATAGTTGTGTTGGAGGAAACCTTGTTGCTTGTGCCAATCCAGTGTGAGTGATAACATGTCCCAACTAGGTGGGTGCATTTTTGAACATTCTCTTCTAAAAATCATCATAATCTACATGACCCATGTTTGTGTCCACAATCTTTGACCATGCAGAGGAAATCTTGGTCTCTAGCCATATGCCCTTGAAGTCATACTTCATCCTTTCCAATATTTTCTTAACCTCCTCTTGTACTAGAGAATATTTTGACTTGGTGGTCTTGTCAAGACTCAGCTCAGTCTGCATTAGAAAGGACCAAAATCACCAAGATGGAAAATAATAATATAACCTATTATATCAATTCCATGAAGCACCAACATGCAATGGTAATGACATTGAATCAAAATGATAAAAAAATCATCTAAAGAGATCTTATTCACATCATGCATGCATACACAATTTACTCAAGTTAATTACCATTTCATAAAATAATCATGTAATCCATTATGCAAGCATCTTATCCATTGACATTAAGTTTAAAGGAAAAATGAAGAGGGATTGGGTAATCCAAGCTAGCTCAGATTCCTCGACTAGATTAGATCTTGGATAATCCGAGCAAGCTTGGATTTCCTGAATTGAGTATGCCTTCAAATTTTGATCATCAATTGTCTTCAACTCATGAATCCCTCATCATTATTAAGCATACGAACATCAATCACTTTGAAATTAAGGGAAAAATCATCTTCATTTAAAAATAGAGCACTCTTATACCTCAAAGTCCATATTTCATGAAACTTGGGTATTTCAAGAGACCTCATATTGCTCGAGTGAACTATTGTTCAGGTAATCTGAGCATGCTTGGAGTTACCGAACAAAAGCTAAGCTCAAAATTTTCTAAGTACTCACCCTTTGAGGATCAGGATTTTAAGCTAGTCATAAGATTTGAATAATTTTAGGGGGCTCAGATTCTATAGGTGGATTAGAGCTTGAAAAATCTGAGCTACCTCATAATTTATGGGACAAGCTTGAAATAAAAATTTCCTAAGTGTCAAATCTTGGTTTCTTCAAATCAATGAATGATAAACTCCTAATCCTCTTATGATCAAATCATTAACATTTCATAGTGGATTGTAATCAAACAATTTGCTTTACAATTTTTGACATCATTTATGGTTATTGAACTATTAAGCACTTAAACTAGGGTTTCAATTTACTACTCAGAAATCATAGAGACAATACAAAATCTTCAATATCAACCAAAAAAGAAAGGGAACAAGGCTGAATCAAGGGTATTCCACAAATCAAAAGTGTTCAACCTACTCAAATCGACTCTCATATTTAACCTTTCATGACAAACCCTGAAGAAATAAGACCCCTAGTGGCAAAGAAAGAAATGATGCCCAAAAAAATCCCCAAATCCAATGGTTTAAGCACTCACCTCAAAAGAAATCAAAAGTTAAGCATAAGACATACCAAAATCACCAAAAGAAGTCAAAAACTTACCTTGAAATAGTGCTCGATGGAAGAAGACGCAATGGAAGACTGATAGTGATCTACCTAAAACCCTATAATGATCACCTGAAGAGAGAGAATGCAATGATAGAGCATGAATCAAATGCTAGCTAGTGGAGGGTCTTCTCAAGTTCAAGGACTTAAGAATGTAGAATGACTAAATGACTACTCAAATATCAATTTATTTCCAAATTGACCCTTTAAAACTCACTAATATAAGCAATAAATGCTCTCTCGTACATTTGCAGGAAACTCAAAAATTTGATAAGGGCTTGTACTTGGGTAATTAGAGGTAGCTCAGATTACTTGGATAGATTAAGGTTCAGGTAATCCGAGGTACCTCAGAATTACTAAACTTCTTCCTCATGTAACCAACTTTAACTCAATTTCAAGTTTTTGAACAAGGGTCAATTTCAAAGAGCTAGACAATCACATGAAGTCACAAAATGACATGTCAAATGCAGAATTATCGTTAAGAACATTGGAAAAACAAGACCAAGACCAAGAAACTTATCCCTTAAGGGGATGAAGTCAGGACCCTACGAAAACAAAGAAGCAAACAAAGCAATAAAAGAGGGTCCTTTCTTTCAGCGGTGTGTGTGTGCAAAAATTACACAACAATACTATCTTGAAATTGGTTTATAAGTGGCATATTATTTGATTATTGAAGGGGAGTTTAGATTTGTTACTGATAGACTTTGTGCTATCATTTTGTATTTAGAGCTATATGTTTTGTATATAAATTTGGTTGAGAACTTGTATTCTTTTTGTTGTGATTGTTATCTATATTTTTGTGGATTTTGGTGTTGTTCATTGATAGTCTTTGAGCTACAACCACTACACAAGTTACTCTTCAGAATCATCTTGGGGAATAACTTGGAGTCTTTGAGTTGTAAGTTGTTGTGGTTGTTATGTTTGCACCATTGTGGAAAGTAACATAAGACTTTAGGTTTTCATGGATTTTTTAAGTTAGTATCATTTTCTAGTAATCATTCTTGTTATTCTTACATCTAACAGAATTGTGTATCGGCTATTATTTCTCTAACTAGTGTTATTTAGTTAATTACTTACTGTGAACATCGAGGTCATTATTGTAACTCATTTCCCTTATTCTAAAAAAGAGAATATGTTGATGAAGACATCCCCATGGATAGTTGTAGTGTACATAATCTTACTTTAATTCCTAGTTGATTTAGTGAGCAATAAGAAGGGATCCTCCCATTTATGAGAGGAGAGATTAATTTCTCATCATAGTTGTGGCTGAAACTACTATTTTATAATTGTTAAAGGAATTACAAAAGATTCACCCAACAATACCTACCCCATTTGGGTAGATTCCTATCCTATATGGATAGATGAAGGCTTGTCCCGTATGGACAGAAACCTAACCTGTATGTTTGGATTCTTGTCCCCAATGGCCGAATGTCTATCCCTTATGGATAAAAGTGCTTAAGTATTTAATTGAATAAATACATAATAAAGATAAATAAATAAAATAGTTGTAATTTTTTGGGTTAATAAATTGGGTTATTACACGAGGTTTGACTAAGGCAAGCACCTAAATGGCCCAACATTTCTTCTCTTTGTGAATGTGTAGATCTCAGGTTTGAATAATATTGAAAGGATCTTGGAGAAAACTTGTTCATTATTGTATTTGAAGACTTACATCTTGTTAATATATGGAAACTGAGTTACAAAAATACTTAGTAGTGTTCCAAAAAATCAGAAGGCAAGAATCTGAAGCTCAAATATGACATTAGAGGACCTTGAAAATATATCTAGAAAAGAATACAAGGAAACTCACACCATGGGCATTAGTGTCCTCCAAAATAGGCTCAGATTTGAATCAAAATTGCACAGTTTCTTGTTTTGTCTTTCTCAATTATCTAAATTTTCCTATGACTTTCTATGTTTTGTATATTTCCATCAGAATAGTAAATTGCACTATTAGCCTAGTTAGGTCATTGCATTTCATCATTAGGACATTTCTAGATTTGGTCAAGGTTTGGTTGACTCACCTTTTAGGTTGTAAGTCAATCACATACCTTATCAAATCCTTCAAACCCCAACTACCATTCAAATCTCAAATCTTTAATGAATGAAACACACTTTGCAAAAGTGCCTAAACCCTACAATCAAAATCTTAGGGTTTACCTTTTTCAATGTTTCATTTTGGTGAACTTGACATGTTAACATTATATACCTTCTAAAATATGAAGCATTGCATTTTTTTTCATTTTTTATTTAGACATTCATTTTTGCATCATAAAAAGCATAAAAGTTCAAAAAATGGAATATCATATTGCATAATAGGTTAAAATAGGGTTTTTCAGTCATCTTAGATTAGATCTACACTCAAATTGCATTCATTAGGTTGTTACAAGTATGAAAGTGTTCATTTCATTCAAATTGTATCTTTCATTTAAGCCAAAAAGTGAATTTTATTTCAAAGTTGCATCAAATCATCATTCTTAGCAAATTGCATCTTCAAATTAGTCAATCATTGTATATTGGATTTGAAAATTGCATTCCAAATTGTCATTTCTTGTTTAAGAATTTTCCACATTGTTTCATACTTATATTTTTAAATTTTCTATTCATAAAATCAGCAAAATTTGCTAAAAATATTCATTGTCAAAACTATGCGAACATAGATCTAAGAACCTTAAAAGAAACAAGAATTTTCAAACTTTGAATTTTTTGAAACCCTAACCAAGACATAGGCACCCTAGGTGCCTCTATCCTACTTTTTCTACTTGAATTTTGTCTCATATCTCTATTTTTCTACTCTCTATAGGATTCTATTGTCTAAATTTTGTTCCTACATTTCAAAATTATCATTTTGCATTCAATATTGTTGCACATTTGCACCCTCAAATTTAGAAACAGAAAATTGGAAAAAATTAGAAAATACGACTATTACACCTATTTGAACTCAAAATAAAAAAACCTTAGGTAACACCCTAAACAATCAAACTTTGAATTTCTCGAAACCTTGTCCAAGACACAGATCCCCTGGGAACCTATGTCCTATTTTTAGCCAAATTTTTTCTCAAATCTCTTTTTCTATGTTCTTTGTATGCTTCTACTATCTAAATTTTTTTTGTGAACTCTATTTGTCCTATAACTATCTATTTTTCTAGCTTGATTGATATGGCATAACATCATGTTCTCATTGCAAAAATTTTGTGCTATCATAATTCATGTTCTATTGTTAGATCTTGTTAAGAATTTCTAAGAATTTTTGTTACAAGCATGTATGAATGAGTTCATTTATCCCTTTTTGTTATTTTTCATTGATCCCTCTCCCACTATCTCTCCCATGCAAGGTTAGCTTGGGGAAAGAGAATTCAATCATTGAAAATCATGACAATCATGTTTATTTTTCTCTCGATATATCTCCTATTTGTGAACATATCTTGATGTTAGAATATCCAATCATTGAGCATCATGAGAATCTTTTTTTTTCTCTCCCCCTACCTCTCTTACTTAAGAAGATATTCTTGGAAAAGAGGATGAAATCATTGATACATTTATAGATTGCATAGATGAAGATGTTAAGATGATATTAGAGTCCCCCTTGGTAGAAGATCATCAACAAGAAGTTAAATCCATTGAGTTTATAAATGAAAAAATTACTAGTAGGTCTCCTCTAATCATTGGAGCTCCTAAAAATCCTCTAATTACTGGACCTCCTAAGTCACCACTCATTATAGGACCTCCTAAACCTCCAAGTTCTATCTTAAACTTTGCAAAACAACTTAGTAGTAACCATCTATCACAACAACCAAGTTATCATATTGTAGCTCACACACATAACACTAAAAATAATAAGTAACCAAAACAAGAACCAATTTCCATTCCATTGCCTCAACCATATCTCCCACCCACACCTAACATTATTCAACATAGTGGTAAAGCATTTGATCTTGTTGAGAAACTTCGTAACACTCTTGCTAAGATATCCTTGCAGGATTTGATTCAAACATCACCTGCTTACTATGGCATGCTTCAAAAGGATTTGAAAAATGTTGTTATGCCTCCTAGTGCACAACCAAATGATGTGGCAGCTTTGATTGATAATATGAATCAACCTAATGTGGACATTGTATTTCATCAAAATGAAATGACCCCTTTGGAGATGCAAAGAGAAAACAATGCTTTGATGATAGTGGCTATTATTAACAAGGTTAGGATTAGGCGTACCCTTATTCACAATGGTTTAGGGATTAATGTTTGTATGTAAATATTTTGGATAAAATTGGAGTAGAAAAACCTTTAATTCAACTCATTGATTTGTCAATCAAAATCTTTGATAATGTGGAAAGAAAGCCACTTAGTGTGATAATGTTACCTGTCAAAGTTGGTAAGGTTGTGTTGCAAACCCCTATCCATGTCATACCCCATGATATCTCATTTAATCTTCTCTTGGGTAGGCAATGGATCCATGAGATGAATGGGGTGCCTTTGATGCTTCATTTTTCAATGAAATACATATACAACAATAAGGTTTACATGATAAAAGTTGATCAAAAATCTAAAAATTATCTACAAACTAAAAAGGGGATGAATGGTCCTCTTAGAACATTGAAACCAACTACAAAATTTAAACCTTCACAAGATGAGGATAAAGATAAGTTTCTTTCAAATGTGACAAAGTTGTTGGATGATGATTGGGGATCATTAGATTTCACACCTACATTCATGGGGGAATACAAGATTACAAAAAAATTGAAGGAAAAAGAGAAAGAAGTTGCAATGGTATCAACACAATCTATCATTGAATCATCAAAAACATTCAATTCCACAACTTCTATAAAATAGGAAGATACAACTTACACATCTACTTATGATGAAGATGATCATGAAAAACCACCTTCCTTGAAAGAAATGGAAGATTTTTATGGAAGAGGGTACTAAATATTGAAACAATTTGGCTATAATGGAAAAGGATGTGGTGTAAAAGAACAAGGTATCCATGTACCCATAGATCCTAGCATGAAAGAAACAAAAAGAGGTCTTGGTTATTTTCCTTTGAAAGAAACAAAATCATCAAAGAAGCATTTTCTTAATGTCAATGTCATCACGCAAAACACTCTTAGGAAAAATATAAATAATGGTCATGGTATTGATTCATCTTCAAACACATGTTTTAGTGATGATTGGGACTCGTTAGATTTTACACCCTCCTTTATGGGAGAGTGAAAAATCTCACAATCTAAACCTAAAGAGTTTTGTGTATGTATGACATCTTGTAGTAAGCAGGAAAGCTCTATTTTACAAGAGAAAGTAATATCTTTTATTATTGATCAAGAGGATATCTTGTCAAGGTTTCTCAAAGCCCACCTCATTACTCTTCCTCTAAGAAAACAAAATAAATTCTACAACAAAAACTCATTTTGTGCATATCATTGAGTGCATGGTCATTCTACCAATGAATTTCAAGCCTTGAGTAATAAAATATAACATCTCAAGGATTGTGGTGCACTTCCTTGTGTTGATGCATGTAATTCCTCTAATCAATGATGATCTTCACCCTATCATGTTTCTCATCACTATGTGGCATTTTTAGCTTTATTTGTTTTGATCATTTCCATTCATGGTGGTAAAATCTTAAGTGCAACCATATTTTTCATGGCAATAACATGATAGTCCTTGGTGTGGTTATCCTTGTCTCTACACTTGGGGGGCAAGGATAACTAGTTTTGAGATGCATGCATTCCTTTCAAGGATCCCCTCTTCCCCTATTTATTCTTAAAATACCAACATAGAAAGTATTTTGACATTTTAAGGGGGGAATATAGTCTCCTACTCATTGTTTTCATAGGAAATGGCCCCTTCTTAGTGATGATAGTGTAATGTCATAAAATTGCACCCTTTGCAATTTCACATACATTTTTTGTATCCACTTTAGTTTCCACTCCCTTAGCATTTATGTAGGATCATTTTAGCATCTGCATTAGCCTTTCTCCATCTCACAGTGCTCAAGACCCCTTTTTAGTAGGTACGTGGATGTTCACATACTATGCTAGCATCCTACCATTTTTACATTTAAACAATCATTTCTAATTTCCTTTCCAATTTTCATCTACTTTTGTTGGTGGTAACGACCTATGATAGCTTGTAACAGCTCGAGAACCTTCTTTTCCCTCATATTCTCTCTTTAAATGCTATATTTTCAATTCATTTTCTCTTCTTGTCTTATCTCTTGGACATTATCTTGTCTTGATCTTGCTATCTTTCTTGCACAACTTTCTACAACTTGCTACAACAACACGCTCACATTCTCACATCATCTTTTATAACTCTCTTGGAAAGTCTCTTGGCTCTCACAACCTTTCTTTCATTCTTGCACTCTCTTTGGCTTCCTCAAGCCTTGCAGGTGATATATATATTTCTTATCTTGTGTCTTTGAGCATCTTGGGATTTCTCACATCCCCTTTTTGTGCATTTTTGTATCTTGTCTATTTATATTTCTATCTCATGATACGGGTTCTCCTCCTTGAGCGGGGTTTGCTTTTATCACTCATTGTGTCTATATTGCTTCATCTTTATATTATCTATCTATCTAGCTACTATGGAGGTGGAAACACCAAAAAAAGGACTTGACTAAGGCAAGTCTCCAAACAACCCCAACATTTTTTCTTGGTCTTATGTGTGCAAGTATTGAATATATTCATTTGTTGGAGGATTCATTACTTGGGTTGTTGCGAGACTTTTCTTTCTTCTCCTTAGTCTTATCATCTACATTTCATTTAAGCTACGTTTTACTTAGTTTACTTTATTTTACTCTTTGTTATTTTCCTGCACTTTAAGAATTCTTAGTGGTCAAAATAAAAGTAGCCACTAAGCTATTTTTTGAGATATTCTCAGTCTCTAGTCTGTAAGAGACGTTAGCACACCATATTGTCATTCATGTTTCGTGATGCTGTCCTTTGGCCAAGAGCCTGTTAGTCTGTCCATAAAACCTCTGTGATCTACTCTCTTTGATTTTTGAACTCTCGCCTCTTATTCCATCGCTTAAGCTTTATTATGAGACTTCAATAAGTTCTCTTACAAGCATATGAAAGCATGTTGTTTTCTCCTTTCTTATTATTCTTTGTTGACCCCTCTTCTGAAATTCCTTCTACTTGTAAGGATGTTTTGGCACAAGAGGGTGAAATCATTGATGCTTTTCTTAATGTTACTCTACCTTCTCTTCATTCCAATGCACTCTTTTCTAGATACATTGTATTTGTGATAGATGTTGAGCATATTTATTCAATTAATTCCTCCATTAGTTGTGATGAATCTATAAATGTAATTTGTCTATGCTGCCCCTCAATGGTGTAAGAGAATGGTCATTTATGTGACTCGGGTTAGTCCTTCTAAAAGAATTTGTTTCATTCATGGTGTTCCATTTAATAGTGATTCTCTTGATCTTTCCAAGGCTCCCTCTTATAGAGCGGTAACCCATACTTATAATATTAGAAAGAATAAAGTAAATTTTGATCAACCTACTTCTTTACCACATTCTTGACCAAGTCTTCCTTCAACACCTAAACCCATGACTAAAGCACCTATTGATTATGATATCATTGAGCAACTTCATATTACTTCGGCTAAGATCTCATCATGGAACTTGCTTTAGTCTACACTAGTTTATCAAGGTATGCTTTAGGAAGCCTTGTAAAAGATCATCTTGCCTTCTTTTTCTAGGCTGATAGATGTTAATGTGTTGATAGAACATATTTGTGGGGATTTTCCAAATATTACATTCTATCCAAAGGAACTCCTGCCTCAAAAGTATAGAAGCAAGCAAATCCTTTGATGATAATAGTTGGCATTAATAATATCGGTATTAGATGTACTCTCATTGACATTTGTTCAACACTCAATGTACGCAGCATTGATCTATTGCCTAAAATTAAAATTGATTCATCTTCTCTTGTTGCTTCTTCCTTATGCATTCATGGGTTTGATAATGTCAGTCGACAAGGCCTAGGAATAATAGTCTTGCCTTTGAGGTTAGGGCACATTATCGTACCCAACCTTGTATATGTTATGTCAGAAAAATTGCTATATAATCTTCTCCTTGGCAAACCATGGATTCACACTATGGGTGCAGTTTTGTCTACCTTACATAAATCTATTAAGTTCATTCATAAGAATTAAGTAGTCACCATCAGGGCTGACCCTAATAACGTACACTTATGTGTGATGGAAGTTGTTGGTCAGGCTTTGATTACACCTAATCTTAAAACTATTGTCCCTTCAATATCTTCCAATGTGTTGAAATCTGCTCTAGCCATACCCATTACAAAGGATACTCTTGAGAAAGATGTCCCTAAAGAAGATCCTTCCAAAGAAAGAAATCATAAGTCTGATCCTTCTACCTCTTCTCAAAAGAATGCATGTCTTGATGATGATTAGAGTTCTTTAGAATTTATAGAATCCTTCATTGGGGAATATAAATTCAACCTAATCCACTTAGACCTCCTAACAATATCATTCATACTCACTATCAAAGATGATTATTCTTCTATATTGCAGGATAATGTTCACAATAATTGTAACATCCTTAATGTTGATCCTCCCACTTATAAGGAATTGCAATCACGTTATGGATTTGGATTTAATATTATTTCTAAGAATGTATACAAATGAAATAGTATTGGGCACATGGAACAAGGAGTTAAGGTCCCTTTGGAACCGATACCTTGCTCTTTTGTAGAGGGTTTAGGTTACAATCCTTCTCATTTGTCTCCATCCCCTCCTCCATCATCTATTATCTTCATGTCTTCTTATTTTGAGTAGTCAAACTTTTATTCACAAGAGAAATGGTTGCTTCCTACTCCTCATTCTTTATTTAAGCAAGAGAATATTTTTTTGAGGCTTATCAAATCCCACTTGGTTACTCTTCATCCTCCTATACATAAGAAATTCCATACACAGGATAAAGAAAAGCATTATTTTTGTACATACCATCGAGTTTCTGCCCATTCCACTAGTGAATGTAAGGCCTTGAAGGATAAGATACAACTTCTCAATTCTAGTGCCATCACTCTCCCATAGGATTATGCACCTCTCTTCTTTGCATGACAAGAGATATTGAGGTCTACCTCTATCCTGTCCATTCTAAGCACTTTCTCACAAGGTTCTTACACCTCCCTTCCATTGTGTTGCTTCCAATTATGTAGTAGTAGTAGCTTTACTTTCTCATTGTCATTAATGGTCGTACACTATTGTGTGCAACCATACTCTTTCTATGGTAGCGACACAATAGTATCTTGCATGGTTCTCCTTCCCTATATGTTGGGAGCAGTGATAACTTGTTCTGGAGATGTGCGTCCTTCTTAATGACCCCCTCTCTTCTCTATATCTTTCAATTGGATAATTCCTTTGAATGGTCCCCTTGGTGTCTTGAAGGGTTCCCTATTGTAGGAACCCCCTTTGAAAGCCTTCTTTTCAAGATAATTCAGGAGTGTCTTGCAATATCTGATATTTGATGTCATTGTGTCTAGCTTGGGGACATCCTGACTAGACTTGTCTTATATCTTTGTGTCTAGATTGGGGGCAGCCTAACTAGAACTATCTTATACCTTTGCATCTAATTTGAGGGAATCTTGACTATACATTTCTTATATCTTCACATCTAGCTTGGGGGTAGCTTGACTAGACCTATCTTTTTTATGACTATCTTGCAACATAGTTTACATTAGCCACAAGCTTATATGATCAGTCTTGCTTTGTAGGACCAAGAACTTGAAGAGCTCCTTTGCATCAAGATTTCCTAGCAAGGCTGAGCACCTCATCAAGCTTTCCTTATAGGATTAGGAACTTGTAAGGGTATTTCACATCAAACTCTGTAGGAAAAAGAACTTGTGGATACCTTTCACATCAAGCTTTGCAGGACTAAGAACCTGTGGAGCTCCCTTTGTAGGAAAAAGAACCTATAGAGCACTAGTCAAGCTTTACAGGACTAAGAACCTATAAAGACATCTCTCCTTTCTTCATGTCCAAGTACGTTGGATCAAAGATCTACTTCCTAGATAGTTATTGATATATTCTCTTGAATCTCTTTCTACTTAAAATTGAATATACCGAATTGAATACCTACATCTTCATCCTGAGTATACTCATTTCTCTCTTCAAAATTGGTTGCTTCCCTATCTATTGTATGCATTATTCTCTTGAAGCAATCAATCCTTACATTCTTCTCTCCATTTAAGAATTCTTCTATGTGTTATTTCTTAATTTGGGGACGACGCATAGTATTGAGACAACCTTCTACATCAAGTTCACTTTTCTAACTCAAATTCTTTAGCTTTTTATGTGCATGTGTGTATGTGTTATCCATGTATATGTTCTAACCCCATGATGTAATAGTCTTTTATGCTCTAACCTTGTTGTATTGTGTATATCCTTCTTATCTAATGCGTTTGGTTTGTAGGTCTTCAACTTGGGGGCATGATTCCTTGGTTCAAAGGGTTATCTACTTCCTCTACAATATCCTTTTGGTATCATGATGTTATTTATGTTTAGTAGATTTCCTTTAGTGTGCATAATAGTGTAGATTTGTATGCCCGCTAATTGGGGGAAAAATGTAATGTCATAAAATTGCATCCCTTGAAATTTCACTTACATTTTTGTATCCATTTTAGTGTCCACTCCCTTAGCATTTGTGTAGGATCATTTTAGCCCATGCATCGGTATTTCTCCCTCTTAAGATGCTCAAGACCCCTTTCAACAACTACTTTCACACGTTAGCTTTATGTCAAACCTTGTGCTTTTCTCATTCTCATTATTTTGTAATGTGATGTATCTAGACACTAGCACACCACACGGATCTCTGTGCACCGTGCTAGCATCCTACAACATTTCAATGTTTAAACAATGTTTTTTTAGTTCCATACCACTTGTTAGCTAATTTTTTTTGTGGTAATGGCCTGGGATGCCTTGTAATAGCTTGAAAACCTTCTTTTCCCTCCTATTATCTCTTTAAATACTATCTTTTCAATTCATTTGGTCTTCTTGGCTTCTATCTTGGACATTCTCTTGTATTGCTCTTGCTATCTCGCTTGCACAACTCTCTACAGCTTGCTACAACAACACTCTCATGTTCTCACAACATCTTTTACAACTCTCTTGGCTCTCACAACCTTCTCTTTCATTCTTTCTCTCTTTGGCTTCTTCAAGCCTTGCAGGTGATTCTATCTTACTTATCTTGTGTCTTTGAGCATCTTAGGATTTCTCAGATTCCATTTCTATACATTTTTCTATCTTGTGATATGGGTTCTCCTCCTTGATTAGGGTTTTCTTTTATCACTCTTTGTGTCTATATTGCTTTTTGTATTTATATTCTATATCTATCTAGCTATTGTGGAGGTGGAAACACCAAAACATGGACTTGATTGAGGCAAGTCTCCAAAAAACCCAAAATTCTTTCCTCAGTCTTATGTGTGTAAGTATTGAAAATATTCATTTGTTGGAGGCTTCATTGCTTGGGTTGTTGTGAGCATTTTCTTTCTCCTCCTTAGTATTATCATCTAAATTTCATTTAAGCTACATTTTACTTAGTTTACTTTATTCTACTCTATGTTATTTTCTTGCACTTTAAGAATTCTTAGTGGTTAGAATAGAAGTAGCCACTAAGTTATTTTTTGAGATATTCTCAGTCTCTAGTTTGTACGAGATTCCAATGCACCTCTTGGATGCCAATGCACTATGCTACCATCCATGTGCCATTCAATTGTCCTTTGGCTGAGAGCTTGTCAGTCTATCCAAAAAACCTCTATGATCTACTTGTTAGCAAGAGACATTGTAAATGTTTTCTGGTGTTGTCATTAATGGAAACCCTAGTCAGTGATTGGATTCGTATGTTATCATTTGCTCCTACCAGCAGACAGATTGAGGATAGTCAAGGAAGAACAAAGCATCTAACAGTTTTGTGTTCATTGATTCACATACATATTTTATGTCATTATTTTGAGTTGTGGATCTTATGGGAGGTTAATCAATGTATGTCTTGTGTTGTCAAAAAATCTCAGTGCCTCATATCAAGTTGTGTGCAAGTCTAGAGATCTGGTTGGATATCTTTCTGTTCATCAGTGTTTTGTGGCTGACCCAATTCATATAAAGTTTTGTGGATATTTGAGGAGTGTTTAATCAATTTTTTTTTTGTTCAATCATTTTGATTTGGGTCTGAGCTAAGTTGTGACCAACCATTGTGGATGTGCAATGAATATCATTCATGATTTGAGCATACAGTTGTAAATATTCTTAAGTTTTATTGAAGCCAACAGGTTGCGATTAAATTCTTAGTCACAGATATATATAAATGATCAATTATATCATTTTAGTGTCAATAATATGTGTCCATGTGTGTTGTGAATATTAGAAAGGTGATTGAGTGATTATGCACAGTTTCACTTGTGCATTAAAGATTTTGTGGTGCGAGTTAGAGCAAAACATAGAAAAAGTGCAAAATCAGTCAGAAGGACAAAAGATCGACTACTAAGCCTAACCAGAGCTATAATCAAGCATTTGTAGATGCTACTATTTCAATTCATTCTATTGGATCTAATCCAAATCTTTGTAAGGTAGTGTGCCTTTCTATTTTGAGCACCGAACTCTAGGCAGTGTGCCTGAATGCAAGTGCATTCCCACATTGTAATCTTTCTTTTGAGTATACTCAGATCATATTGTGGATTGGCCATCCACCATGGTTTTACCCCTAATAGGGTTTCCATGTAAAAATCCTTGTGTTATGGTTGTTAGGTTTTTGTTCATGCATATTTCTCTTGGTTGAATGTTTTAAGTGGGTTAAAGATCAAAATAATAAATTTAATTTTTGTAGAACACCGATTCAACCCCCTCTCTCAGTGTTGCTTGTTTCCAACACTAATCTCTCTCATTCTCGAACTCTCTTCTCTTATTCCATCACTTAATATCTATTCCTCGAGGTAGTTTAGGCCAGTTCATTCCTTGGGACTCTCTTAAGAAAAAAGAGACCTGTGAGCAGTGAATCTCCCTTCTCAACAGATAGCATACATCTCTTAGGAAGTGTGATCTAGTCAACCAAAGTGTGGCCTTCTTAAACCATGTGATGTGTCTCCTTTGTGGTGATATTAGGCTTGATGTCCCATATAAGTGTGACTTTTCTTGGCATATGACATTCTCATTGGTGGTAACTCTATGACTATTTTTCCCTAAGGTCTGATTTTTTTTATTATTCCTTGAGTATTACTCTCTTGGTGGTGATGTCATAGGTGATGTTCCCTAAGGTGTGACCTTCATGTATTGAGAAATTCCCTTTTTTTGTTTAAGAACCTTTTGATGAGGTCGACAATCACAACATTTAATAATGTCAATCCAAGGACGACATCCAAAGGCAATATGCAATGGGAGAGAGATTTATGGTTAACAACCCTTCTACCACACTTCACACTTGCTGAAATCAAATAGCACACTTGCAAAAATTGAAAGAGCACACTTGTAAAATTGAAATGGAACACTTATAGGAATTGAAAGAGCACACCACACTTGTAGAAATTAAAGAGCACACTTGGAAAAAATTAAATTGCTGAATTGAAAGAAAATAATAAACATGAAAACTTTTGTAGGTTTACAACAGACTATACAAATAAATATTTACAAAGCATAAAAGAAAGAGAATAAAAAATGTATAGAATAACAAAATAAATAAATAAATAAAATACATTTATCTATCTTCCCTAGAATGAGTGGCCAACTCATTCCTTGGAAGAGAATTTTATTTAGAACACAGGCTTTTTCTCAAACTTCAAAATATATTTTATTGATTTACAGCTTTAAGCTCTTGGAAAATGAGGAGATGTGTATTTAAAAACATCTCAAAACCTAATAAAAGATTACAAAATCTAGGCCATTTAATGCCAAAATCTACTTATTAAAAAATAGGCAACATGATCCACGTTTCTAGGAAGACGTTGGAACCACCTTAAAAAACTATGGACTAAAAATACATATCCAAATTTACAAATTTAGAAGTATGAATACAACTCGATTAATTTAGGCCACTACCATAAATGGTAATGCCTAAAAGTAGGATATCTAAATATAGAAAATCTATTTATAGATATCAAGGAAGTGATTACTTCAATCCAAAGGATCCAACTATACTTCGGCAGAATATTGGCATCTTTAGAGTATTTTTTGCTAGTCTTCAGAGCACCTCTTCAGAGCACTTCCAAAGCATCTTTGAAGAACTTCTAGAGGATATTCAGAGCACTTCCACAAAATCTTTAGAGCATGATCTTTGGAGCTATATGTATACACTTTAACACTTTTTTCCAAGATTTAATGGTAATAGTTGACAATAAGATAACAATGATTTACAAACAAATAACCAAATATAACTTCTTTATTTCATTCTAAATAAACCATAAGTTCATAAAATACACTTAGATCCACTTTATATGAAAAGGAAAAAGATGCTATTTCATAGATATAATGAGATATCTTATGGTCTCATCACCTTTTGTGGTGATGTTGCAATATCCTTTGAGGTCTTTAACCCTGTTACATTCATCATTTGTGGTGTTAAACCTTTGTATTTTGGCTTCACTATTTTCACAAGTGTTGAAATTAGTGTAGCATTAGCATAGCATTTTGATCATTTTGTAGCACCTTATTAAGGTTATCAGGGAGTATAACTCTTGGTATGGTTATGGGGACACACCTAGTCAAAAACAGTCTTCAGTAGATCTAGTGTGTTTCTCATTTTGCTACCTTGTCTTGGGGGCTCACCCAATGAATATTGGACTTCACTAGCTCATGTACCTTGTACTTTTTGATTCACCTATAAAATATTAGGCTTTACAATGGTGCGAGTCATGAACACTTTTTACATGGCCACCTAGCACAACACAACTTGCTTTCTAGTGGAGCCATGTGTTTCATAAGTGATTTTGCATCCTTGTGAGAGTATCATTTTGTTAGACAACACATTTGATGGATGACGTTTGGTATTTGGGATAGTTTTAGACTAAGTTCTCTTTGCCTTACTGACTCAAATATTTTAGTGCTAACCCTTTGTTTTGTTGTGTATCTTTTGTGTGTTTTATTCATCTTCACATCATTTTTTTTAATTTCGCTATTATCTTTATGTTCCATCATGTCATGTGTTGTCATCGTGTATGCTTCATGTTTTCTGACATGTATGTTAGTTTATGTTGTTTTTCTACATAGTCATACATATGTGTGTTCCTTTGTGCTTATGTTGGTTTGTCATGGGATCTTGGGTCTTGGGGACTTGCACGCTCCCCTAGATCCTTAGTCATCCTATCTCTTCAACATTTGGACAATTGGACCCCTCTTGACATAAATTTTCTACTTTAGTGTGAGTCTGAGCATATGTTCACACTCTCACTAAAGTGGGGGATAAATGTAGCATAATAAATTTTCACCCATGATAATTTCAAATTATTTTTGGTTCCCCCCTAAATTATTGGACCTAATTGAGTATTGAATTTCCTATATTATGCATTCTATTGCCTATTTTTGATACTTTCTAAGGAATTACAAGCAGGAATAAATTGTATCTATCTAAGGCCTTGCCTCCAACACCTAAAATCCCAAAAATTAGGGAAAGGACACTCACACCCTAGGCATGAGTGTTCACCTATTTTGGCTCCAAATTTAAATATTTCAATGTCAACAATTTAATATTTGTAATTCAATTGTCTAAAGTTGACTATCAGGTTTTATTTTTTGGGAAATTGAATAAATAGCTATACATACCTAGTTAATGCATCATTTCAAATCTAACAAAATCTATGTAGGAAACTATTGGTAAAATTATGATCAAAATCAGTAAATTGTCCTAATTTTCTTGTGACTTTCAATGTTTTTTGTATTTGCATCAGAATAGTAAATTGCAGTATTACCCTCGTTAAATCATTTCATTTCATCATGAGGACATTTATAGATTTGATAAAGGGTTGGTTGACTCACCTTTTAGGATATAAGTTAATCACATACCTTACCAAATCCATCAAACCCCCACTAGCATTCAAATATCAAATCTTTAATGAAAGAAACACACTTTGAAAAAATGCCTAAACCCTAGGGTCAAATCTTAGGGCTTACCTTTTTCAATGTTTCATTAATTAGAGATTTGAGATTTGAATGGTAGGGTGGTTTGATGAATTTGATAAGGTATGTCATCAACTGATACCCTAAAATGTGATTCAACCAACCCTTGACCAAATCTAGAAATTTCTTAATGATGAAATGTAATAATAAAACTAGGCTAATAGTGTAATTTACTTTTCTAATGCAAATATAGAAAACATAGAAAGTCACAGGAAAATTCAGACAATTAAGCAAGAAATACCATGACACGATGCACCCATGATTCAATATATGAGACTTGTTTTGGAGGAAACTCACACCAGGGCGTGAGTGTCCTTGTATTCTTTTTTAGATCTTTTTTTGAGGTCCTGTGATGTTGGACAAAGCTTCATATTCCTACCTCCATATCTATCGGAACACTAACGAATATTTCTATAATTGATTTTTTGTATCTTGACAAGATATAAGTCTTCAAATGCAAAACTGAACAATTTGTCTCCAAGATCCTTTAAATATTCTTCAAATCTAATATCTACACATTCACAAAGAGGAGAAATGTTGGGCCATTTAGGGGCTTGCCTCAGTCAAACCCCGTGTAAGTGTTTCCACTTCCAAAATGGCAATGCCAATGATAAAATGGATAATGGATAGGAAGGAATGATGAAATCGCAAGGTGTTGCAACTCACTACCCTTCAATGGCTTCCTTGAAGGACTAAAATCATCCAAATCCCTTCAAGGTCTTGATCTTTCTTTTTATTTATTTTCTTGAATTCTTGAATGCTTTGGATACCTACAAAAGTGTTAGCCTTCACAAAACCATGATAATGTGAACACACATAAACTCGCATAGAATTGGAAATGATGTTAGGATCTTGAATTGGCACATGAAGCTTTGAAAATGTTTCTCTTCACTTGATCAATAGTGCTCTTGATCATAAGTTTTCTAATAGTTTCCTAGATGGCTTTTGTTAGATTTGAAATGATGCAATAACTAGGTATTTATAGGCATTTATTTAATTTCTCAAGAGTTAAATCCTGATACATGAATTTAGACAATTGAATTGAAAATATTAAATTGTTGACACCTACATATTTGAATTTGGATCCAAAATAGGGGGACACTCACACCTAGGGTGTGAGTGTCATTGCCTTATTTTTCAAGATTTTAGGTGTTGGGGTAAAGGTCTTAGATAGATGGAATTGATTACTATTATAAACATGAACATGATGTTTGGATGTGTATGGTGTTTTCATTGATTTCAACCCATTGTATTGATGCACATGTATTGGTATGGAGAAAAGAAAATGGTGTGGATAATTGGCTAAGTCTTAGAATGCAATTTTAGTGTTATAGTGAACCAGTTTTGTGGTTTGTATTGCTCTATTGTGCAATATCTTGTCATGTAGTTTTAAGGTGTTTATGATGTGTATTGAAGGTGTTCAAATACACATTTTCAAGGTTGTATACCTTCCACAATAGAAGATGATGTTGATAGAGTATCAGCTTTGTAATGACATTGTTATTGGTAATAGAGTGCATGTTGGAATGCTCCACATTCCACCATGAATGAATATTATACTGTGGTTTTGAGGAAGTGTTTATAGATGCCAGAATTATGTGTGCTCCAAGTGGCAATTTTTTTAGTGGTCTTCATGTCAAGTTGTGAATGAATGGTTGTTTCATTCAGTTATTGCTTCACCAATTTTTCTATGTGGTACCGACCTAAGGATTTTGGGGTCATGCGGAGTTGAAGTATGTAAGGATTAGATTTATGGGAGTGATGATAGGTCATGCCAACCTATTTTGGTCCTCTTTGCAAGGTGTGTGTGTTAAAGTTTTAAGTTGACAGGTTATGTGGTACATAGTTCAGGTAATTAGGCTGACCTAATTGATGTTTTGGTTGGTTGTGGTATATATACAAGGTTGACTCATTATGTGAATGATGTGATGTGCATGCAGAGTGTGTATACAAAATTTGATGTAGAGCAAAGTGTGAAAGGTGTAGTGGTGAATTATGAAGTGTGTTAATTTAGTTTTTGGAGCTTAATTGGAATTGTATCTTCGTCATGTTGCAAATGCATTATTAGCAGTTAAATTTGGTAGTGAGCCACCATTTCCTCTATATTTTTCTAGTTTAGGTAGTGAGCCCTTGGTAGTGAGCCATTGACAGTGAACTATTCTTTCTTTCTAGACAATGATTCCTTAGACAACAAGTCCACCATTTTGTAATCTCTATTGTTATCGATTGTAAGATATTGTGAGCTAATCCTCACCATGATTTTTCAAGGGTTTTCCATGTAAATATGGCGTTCTTGTGTTCCTTGATGTGATTCATTCTTTATATGTTCCTTTATATTGGTGCAAGTTTAATCTGATGCTTTGAATGGATGTTTAAATTGATGAAGGAAATGAATTTTAGGGAATACTAATTCATCCCCCCCTCAATAGTCTAGTTGTTGAACAATTGGTGTCAAAGCTTGGTTCCTTATATTGGCTTGATTGTTGAGGTAGGTATTGGAGGTTAAACACATAGCTATAAGGAAGTATCCTATTCCTCTGAAAGAGATTATCCCTAAAGTTTTTACTGAAGAATATTGTGAAGTTGATATGGAAGGAGAACTCAAATCAACTCTTGATGATCTATATAAAGTAGAATGCAAGAACAGAGAATTGAAAGAAAATATTAAGGATGCAGATGAGTGTATCAAAAATTTGAGGGAACAACTCAAGAAAGCTAAAGAAATACTTAGGGAAAAAATGAGCAGCTCACACAATCAAATGAGACAATCACTAGTCTGAAAGTGCAAGTTGAAGAAGGAAAAAGAGTTAAAGATTGCATGAATGCCAAATTGAAAGATAAATATAAAAAAATTTCAAAGCTTGAACAAGGGATTGTGACTTTGAGATCATATATGGAGAAAACAAAGATTCAAGAAGAGCTCCACCTTTCTTGATGAAATGATTGCAAATCAAAAGGCCTCTAAGGATGAAGAAGGATTAGGGTTTGAAAAAAGAGAAATTTCAAAGGAGAATTAGACTTCAAAAATGCTGAAAATAAGAATGATAAGAAGAGCAATATCAAATAAGTCTGGAACAAGAAAAAATATTTCAAAATAGCTCCTATCATACAACCTACCGTACAAAGGTATTCATATTTTAATGTTTGTTATTATTCCTGCAATAGATTTGGGCATAGAGTAGTAGATTGTAGTACAAGAATGAATTACAATGTTCAATCCTTTCCTACTTAGTTTTTTATGTGCAATAAATTTGGTCATAAAGCTAGTGAATGCAAAAGTCAAATGATGAATGGTTACAATAATGGTATGATGTTTCAATCATTAAATGGTTACTATTATACATGAAATGGATTTGGGCATAAGGCTTTTGAATATAGATCTAAAATGGAATGAAGTAAGTCTATTAAAAAAAAAGGTGCCATATGTCATAAATGCAATAAACCATAACACAAGTAAGTTTTACAAAATAAAGAATGTGGAACCCTATGTTTCATAGAAGAAGATTGATTTGGTAAAGAAGGTTGATTTGGTTGAGATGAAGAAGGAAATGAAAAAGAAATGGAAGAAAAAGGAAGAGAGTGAAGTGTAGAGTGAGTTTGTACCAATCACTATTGTAGATGTTTCCTCTAAAAACTAGATAAAGAGCTTTTTCCTAGGGGGAGTTTTAATAGAAAACATTCAATGCCCCCACCAAAGATGTGGTACTGATATCTTCAAAATATTGGTACATGTATAGATTGACATGGTTGATCTATTGATGGTATATACAGTTCGAAATATCTTGTTACGAAGATTTGTGGAGTTATTGAAGGTTTCAATGATGACAGTTAAAGTTTACTAACTTTTTGACATAACTTCATTAGCTACAATCAATGCTTTTTAGGTCACTAGAAAATAAATTTATATGTAATTTTTCATATGTTAAAGTCATTTGCAACTGGGAAATTGAAGTGGGGAGAAAAGCAAAGGAAATTTGAAGTGATTTTGAAGTGCTATTTGAAACCCTACCAGTGAACTCCAAAGGTATTTATCAATTTTTCTTGCAAATCCTAGTTTCTTGAAGATTTAGGATGTTTACTCCTCAAGTTTCTGATGTTTTGGAGTGACCAAGACCTAAATTTAAGAAGCACCCGTTCAAATATATGGAATTGAATCATGAAGGTGCATTTTCAAGGGTTCCATATAGTGTAATGCACACAAAGGATGTGTGAATCTATATTCACACAAAAATGGAAGAGTATGATCATCTAAAAATGGTGGAATACTAGGTGAATGTATTGACTAGAGATGATTTTGAACTAAAGCCCAAATATGAGAGCTAAATAGAGAAGAAATTAGATGTATGTAAAAACTATCCCAATTTTTTCTATGAGGATGAGTGGGTTAAATATGTGTTGAGTCAAATTCATGAAAAATTCATGGTTGGATATGTCACACATGATAAACAAGGAAGAAATTAGGGTAGTTATAGGGTTGTTCTCAAATAAACTAGTTTCGATAATGAAGGTTGTGAAAAATAATGTGGTAAAGAAGCTCACTAGAGTGAATTTTGATAAAAGGGCCCTAATGGTGAATGATATAGATGATCAACTGGTGAAGTATGCATATATGATGATTGGGTACAAAATTTACTATACAAATAAAGAGAGCTCTATGTCAGCCACTACAATCCACACAACTCACTAGATGGTGAAGACATTGATTTGTGTGAGCTCCTAAGACAATAGTTGATGGAGAAGTTACAGAAGAGCAAAGAATCAAGGTACCCCTTTTGGTATGGTAGACTAGTTATCTATTTGCTATTTTACTTTCTTAGAGAACTACTTAGATCTAAGAAAATTGTATGGTTAGATAATATTCTAGTTGTCATTCAAATAAGAGATCATTTGAGAAGGTTAGGAAACCTAGAAACCCAAAAATCTATGTTGTGGGGTTTCTTTAAGATATTTCAGGGCATAATGCAAGAATGGTACAAAATTCTAGAAAGTATAGTTGAAAAGTATAAAAATGATATAATCTTAATGGTTAGCAAAGATTACTACTTGATGGAAGTAGTTGAACCCTAAATAGTGTAGGTTCTGGAGCATGGATATGAGGTAATTGAAGAAGAGCTTACTAGTTTTATAGAAGTTGTGTTGAGCAAAGCAAGAGATCCATTTGTGGACATATTTGGCACATATGTAGAGAAATCTAGTCAAGTGAATCTAGGTAAGAATAAGAAAGATATTGAGAATAATTTTGAGAAGATGAAAACTCAATTAGAAGAGATGGTGAACACTCCTAATGGTTTTGTGGAGAAATATAAAGCCTTGTTGTTGCTCTGTAGGGTACTTCAAGTAAAAGAAGGTCAATTAGGACCTCTACCCCCTCTCTTATTGTTCCTAAGTCATCCAATCAAAACTTGTAGGAAGTTTAAATAAGAAAGAAACATTTGGCCCCTCTGTGCAACAAATGTATCCTAAGAGGAGAAGAGAAGAAAAGGATACTAGGGAAAATTATATTAGATGTGAAGATGAGGAAGATGTAGAGAAGGACCACATTTTATCTAGAAGAAGTCTTAAGCCACTATGGAAGAGACAAGTGCAAAGAGAACAAAGTGGACATAGTTGACATTGAAAGTGAAAAAGAAGTAGAGAAAGAAAAGAAAGGTTTTATTTTTTAGAGAAGAGAAAAGAGTTCAATAGAAGGAGAAAAATATCCTAATGGCAAGGGAAAGAAGAAAGAAAAGTCCCCTTCGACAAGGGAACATAGCCCCTTCAAATTTGAAGCACTATTTAATAACATCCTAGAATTTGGTCTTTTGGAAGAGAACTAAAATGTTTATGGATGCTAATGATGAGGAAAAGGAAACAATTGAAGAAGCTATAGTCAAGTACATAGTAAAATTTGACATTGGCATAGATAAGATTAAAGAACAATTGCCTGATAATTTGAAAAATGTTTTAAATATAAGAAGACAAGAAGCTATCAATGAAGATGCACAGTTGAGGAAATTTTCCTTGGAGAAGATTGGTTTTTCTCTAACAAATGAGGATAGACACAAGTTGTCTAAATTGTACAATAAAATATTCAGAACAAAGAAAAGAGTCAATACTCTAATGAACAGAGACAAGGAAGATATTGAAAGACGGAAGAATGAGACTCTACAAAATATTGCAGAAATTGCTAAAGAGTTAGGAATGCCTCAGATGGTGAAGATCAAATGCAGCATGACACATCTATCCTAAAAATAAGTGAACCTGGTATTGAAAAACATGAGCATGTGCCTATGTATGAGAATGTATAAGAATACATGGTAACAAATGATACCCATCTTGATGTGGATAATGTTGTTGAAGAAGAAAAGGAAGATGATAAGAAAAATGACAGGAAAAGAACAATAATGCTCAAATTGAATAGAATTTACCCCCTCCAAATATGGAGAAATATGTTGATCAAAGAGAAGAAGATAACCAAGAAGTCTCATAGAAGACAAAGGCACAAAAAGAAGAAAAATTGCCTCCTCTAGATGATAAGAAGTCTACAGAAGGAGAAAATAATGCTAAAGAATGCTATACCAGTGGAAATAAGGTGAAGAGTGAGAAGGAAGGAGAAAGTGCTAAAGCTATTGGTGAATCCTATAGAGATTCTAGAGATTATTTGAAAGATTTATTCGACATTCAGCTACAGTTTGAACTTGTGGTTTTTGCATAGCTCTTGTAGATTCCAATGCAACTAGGATAGATAGATATGGATAATATTTCTCCTTTTCATAAGTTATAGCTTGGTGATGCTTTCCATGCCTCCACAAGGAAATAAATACTTTAAAAACACCAAAAGAATGTAAAAATCATAGAAGTAGTAAAGGTGTTGTAGGACAACATTCTCAAAGCAACTATTGGTAATTCCTTGTCTGGTGTATAAAATTTGAAGTTGTTGTTAGATTCCTTTAAGGAATATTCTACTAGTTTAGAAGAAAAATTGGAGAAGGAAATGGAAAAGAAGTTCAATGACAAGAGATTAACAAAGATTTCTAATAAATACAATGTAGTACATGGCAATTTAAAAGGTAACTTGAAGGAAGTACATAAATTATTGGAAGAAGCTAAAGTATTGTTTTAGTTTTGCTTGAAATGGCCTACTTCCATAAGAAGCATAAAATATCAAATAGACTCAATTGAGTCACAAATTGCTCAAGCCACCAGTGCATGTGATCTAATAAATGATGAAAATAGTGCAACAAGGGAAAAAATTAAAAATCTACATGGTCAATTCTTCCTACTACAAGAAAAAAAAGAGAAGATTATAATGTAGTATAGTTGGATCAAAGACTTAGTAACTACAAGACTTATATGGACTTAACTAAAGTTGTAACTAGTGAAGAGAAGGTGACACAGAAGGATCTAGTGAAAAATTCTCTAGAAGAAGGAGAAGACTTCCATGTGTAGTATGAAAGTAAAAATTCCTTGCTTTCCTTCACTAAGAGGGATTGGGAGGTAGCTAAGAAATACTAGGAGGCACTCCTTTCCAAATTGAAGATGCCTTGAAAGGGTATTTTACCCTCTACTAGTTGAAGGTGTACATTTGTATTTTGTTTATGTAGATTTCTAATTTCAAGGTATATATGCAAAAGTAGTTGATGATGTTGTAGTACATATTTAGTGATTTTTTGGTAAATAACATTGTTAGGGGGGGCCACTTTGATGCAAATATTTCCTAAGGGAGATATTTTTAGAGAAGTATGTTGAGTATAGGAGAGAAGCAGAAAGGGGGGGATACACTCATGTGTCTGTATATATATATATATATATATATATCAGTGAGGGAGAGTGATATAGTGGACCCTTTTTCCTTGATGTCAAAGGGGGAGAATGTTTTGAATTTTTTGGGGAGTATTTTGAGTAGTTTTGGAGAGTGAGAGTGTGTTTCCATTAATGAAAAAGGGGGATATTATTGGAAACATGAGTATGATGATGTTTGTATGTGTATGGTATTTTCATTGATATCAACCCATTGCATAGATGTAGGGGTATTGCTTCGGAGAAGACCAAATAGTATGGATAATTGGCTAAGTCTCAAAATGCAATTTCAGTGCTATAGTGAAATAGTTTTGTGGTCCACATTGCTTCACTATGAAATCTATTGTCATGCAATTTTAAGGTGTTGATGATGTGTATTGAACATGTTCAAATCCAATGTTTCAAGGTTGTATGTATTCCAAAGTAGAATATAATGTTGATAGAGTATGGGAATTGTTATGGAAGTGTTACAAGTAATAGAGTTCATATTGGAATGTTTGCATATTGCGGATGAATACTATGCTATGTGGTTTTGATGAAGTATTTATAGATGTCATAATTATGTATGCTCCGAGTGGTAAGTGTTTTGGTGGTCCCTGTGTTGAGTTGTGAATGAATAGTTGGTTCATTTAGTTATTGCTTCACCTATTTTTCTGTGGTGTTGACCTAAGGATTTTGGGGTTGTGTAGAGTTGAAGTATGTAAGGAGTAGACTTATGAGAGTGATTATAGGTCATGCCAACCTATTTTAGTGTTGTGCATGTTTTGGTTCTCTTTGCAAGGCATGTGTGTTAAATTTATAAGCTGAAAGGTTATGTGGTACATGGTTCATGCAATTAGGCTAACCTAATTGATGTTTTAGTTGGTTGTAGAATATATACAAGTTTGATTCACTGTTTACATAATGTGATGTGTGTTTTAAAAGTGTATATCTGAAATCTAATGTAGTGTAAAGTGTGAAAGGTGTAGTGGTGAAGTATGAAGTGTGTTAATCAATTTTTAGAGCTTAATTGGAACTGTATCTTCGGCATGTTGCAGATACATTATTAGTAAGTCATTTTGGTAGTGAGCCACCCTTTCCTCTATCTTTTTCTATTCTGGGTAGTGAGACCTTGGCAGTGAGCCACAGACAACAATTCCTTGGAAAATGAGTCTGCCATTTTGTAATTTCCATTATAATCGGTCATAATATATTGTGAGCTAATCCTCACCGTGGTTTTTCCATGAAAATCTAGTCTTATTATGTTACTTGATGTGATGCATGCTTTATATGTTCCTTTCTATTGATGCAAGTTTAATGTGTTCTTTGAATGGATTTTTAAATTGATGAAGGTAATGAATTTTAGTGAATACTGATTCACCCCCCTCTCAGTATTTTGGGTGTTCAACAATTCTCAATTGTAATTACTCAAAAAATATAAAAAATAAGCCATATAATGCATAATTTCTAGGAAATTAAATACTCAATTAGGTCTAATAATTTAAGGGGGGAACCAAAAAGAAGTTAAAAATTGTCCAAGGTGACAATTTACAATGCTACATTTAGCCTCCACTTTAATGAGAGTGTGAACTTATGCTCAGACGCACTAAAGTATAAATTTTTTATCAAGAGGGGTCCAATTGTCCAAATGTTGAAGAGATAGGATGGATAAGGATCTAGGGGTAGTGTTCAAGCCCCCAAGGTCCAAGATCCTATTGTGAATCAACATAAGAACAAAGGAACACATATATGTATGAGTATCCAACCAAATAACATACATGTCGAAAACCATGAAGCATACATGATGACAACACATGACATGATGGAACAAAAGGATAACAATGAAATGAAAACAAACATGATATAAAAAAAAAGGCACAAAAAGGATACAAAAAATAAAGGGTTAGCACTAAAAGATTTGATTCAATAAGGAAAAGAGTCCTTAGTCTTAAATTGTCTCAAATACCAAGAGTTATCCATCGAATGTGCTATCTAACAAAATGATGCTCTCACAAGGAGCTAAAATAACTTATGAAACACATTGGAAAGAAAGTTGTGTTATGCTAGAAGGCCACGTAAAAGGCGTTCATCACTCATGCCATAGAAAAGTCCAATATTTTCTAGGTGAATCACAAACTAGAAGGAATATGGGCTAGTGAAGTCTGATATTCACTATGTGAGCCCCCAAGACAAGGTAGTAAAATGAGAAACACACTAGGTCTAGTGAGGACCATTTTTCACTAGGTGTGTACCCATAACCATACCAAGAGTTATACTCCTTGATAACCTTGATAAGGTGCTACAAAATGATCAAAATTCTATTCCAATGCTACACTAAGTTCAAAACCTATGAATAAAGAAGCAAAAATTCCAAGTTTTAATGTCACTGGGGACGAATGCAACAAGGTTAAAGACCTTAAATGATATTGTAAGATCACCACAAAAAGTGCTTAAACAAAAAAGGGGCATTGATCAATACATGAAGGCTACTACTTAGGGAACATCACACATGAAATCACCACAAAGAGAGGACTAGTTGAAGAATAAAAAAGTCACACTTTAGGGAACACTTGTCATAGCGTTATCATGAAGGAAAACATCATATGCCAAGAAAAGTCACACTCATGTGGGAAATAAAGCCTAATATCACCACAAAGGAGACACATCAAATGGATTAAGAAGGCCACACTTTTTTTGACAAGTTCACACTTCGTAGGAGATGTATGTTATCATCACTAAGAAGGGACCATTTCCTATGCAAACAATGAGTGGGGGACTATATGCCCCCCTTAAAATGTCAACATACTTGCTATGTTGGTATTATAAGGAGAAAGAGGGGAAGATGGGATCCTTGAAAATAATGCATGCCACCCAAAACTAGTTATCCTTGCCCCCCAAGCATAGAGACAAGAACAACCACACCAAGGACTATCATTCCTGCTACCATGAAAAATATGGTTGCACTTAAGATTGTACCACCATGAATGGAAATGAGAAAAACACATACAACTAAAAATTCCACTTAGCGATGAGAAACATAATAGGATGAGGATCATCATTGATTAGAGGAATTAGGTGCATCAACACAAGGAAGATAACTACAATCCTTAAGATGTATTTTATTACTCAAGGCTTGACATTCAGTGGTAGAATAATCATGCACTCGATGATATGATAAAAATGATTTGTTATTGTAGAATTTATTTCGTGTTCTTGGAGGAAGAGTAATTAAGCAAGATTTGAGAAGCCTCAAAAATATATTCTCTTGATCGATAGTAAAAGATATTGCTTTCTCTTGTGAAAAATAGATTTCTTGCTTACTACAAGATGTCATACATACACAAGACTCTTTAGGTTCGGATTGTGAGATTTTGTACTTTCCCATAAATGAGGGTGTAAAATCTAATGAACCCTAATGATCACTAAAACATGTGTTTGAAGATGAAGCAATATCATGACCATTATTTATATTTTTCCTAGGAGTGTTTTGTGTGATGACATTTCCATTAAGTGCAGGTTTATTTGATACTTTTGTTTCTTTTGAAGGAAAAAACCAAGACCTCTTATTGTTTCTTACATGCTAGGATCTATCGGGACATGGATACCTTGTTATTTTATACCACATCCTTTTCCATTATAGCTAAATTGTTTCAAGAGATGGAACCTTCTTCTGAAAAAAAAAATTATATTTCTTTTAAGGAAGGTGGATGTTCATGATCATCTTTATCATAAGTGGATGTGTCATTTGTATCTTCCAATTTTTTAGAAGTTGTGGAATTGAATGTTTTTGATGAATCAATGATAGATTGTGTTGATACCATTGTGGCTTCTTTCTCTTATTCCTTTCATTTTTTGTAATCTTGTATTCCCTCATGAATGTAGGTGTGAAATCTAATGATCCTGAATCATCACCCAACAACTTTGTCACATTTGAAAGACACTTATCTTTATCCTCATCTTGTTAATATTCCACTTTTTTTGTTGATGGAAATGTTTTAAGAGGATCCTTCATTCCTATTTCAGTTAGTAAACAAATTTTAGATTTTTTATCAGCTTTTATTGTACAAACCTATTTTTGTATATGTATTTCATTGAATAATGTTGAATGCACTCCATTCATCTCATGGATCCATGGTCTACCCAAGAGAATATTATATGAGATCTCATGGGGCATGACATGGATAGGGGTCTGCAACAAAACCTTACCAACTTTGGTAGGTAACGTTATCACACCAAGTGGCTTGCTTTTCATGTTATCAAAAATTTTGATTGACAAATCAATAGGTTAAATTAAATTTTTCTTTGCTCCAATTTTATCCAAAATATTTACACTACTATATAGGAGTGAATTTTCACCCCTTATGTAAATCCCCCTTTTTCCCTTCCTCACTTTAGAAAACCAAATTCAAAGGCTAAATTCCACATAATCCCACTGTCTTCATTCCACTTGGTAGTTTTTTTGTGTGTTGGCAGAGGAATAACTGTCGGGGATTCCCACATGACGCACAGACATCTGCATGGCGTGCTTATGTCCCTGGAAGATTCCCACATCTGGAGCTTGTAGAGGCATTACACTTCTCATTGGAAGTCAACTTGTAACACCCCGTTCAACTCATTAACCCAAATATGGTTGTTTTCTTCATTCTTCCTTGAAATTCACTCCTTTCATTTCATCTTCTAGCATTCAACTTGATCTTCTTCACAAGAATCCATCATTCTCAAGAACTTTTAGCAACACTTTGCACTCCATAGTAGCAACAATATCACTCCATCAACTCAGTAGAGCAAGTGTGGAACAACACCATTGCAGTAGGGGCCTGAGTCCTCTCATTTTCTCCTCCATTAGCTTGCGAGATCTTGGTGGAGGTGGTAATATTTCTACTCCTCTCCTATACTATTCGGTTGAGTAGCACATTATTGTTTTTAGGTTTTTATTGCTCTTTGCTTCATTCCTTTCTTTATCGTAATATTTTTGTATCGTTACAAACTTGGTTGTTTCTGGAGGTGGAAACACAAAAATGAGAGTCTAACTGAGGCGGGCCTCTATACAACCACCCAAAAATTTCCTCTTTATTGTGTGTAGGTGGGCGTGCTTCTAGAGCTAGTTGGTCAATAAGCTTTTCTATGAGATCATTCTTGTCACCCTAGCATTAATCTACTTGTTTTATCATATTTGTCTATACATTTCTTATTTCATAGTGTTATTTTGTTCCCCTAAAGACCATTAGCTAGGCTATTAGTCTGTTTTATAGTGTTCAACCTTGCCCTTTAGTCTTTTGGTCATATAGAAACCAACTCACCTAAGAAATGCCAGCATACCACACTATCGTCTCGAAACCACACTTTCACCCTTAGGCAGAGAGCTACTTGAGGCACAGTGTTGAACTCGAAACCGAATTTCCTAGCCCCATTCCAAGTTTTGGGTCTGTAGAGTGGTTGAAGGACCATATATACCTCATCATTCTCATCCCCTACTTTAAAACACCCCTTTAAGCTGAGGTAAGTTAGGTTAGCCTTCCGCTCTTGGCCCTTCGTGACCTGGGGCCTTGAACATGGTGGGTCCACCTCACTTACAACTACAAACATTAATCCTTGAACCATTGTGAATAATGGTACATATAATCCCAACCCTAATAATAATAGCCACTATCATCAAAGCATCATTTTTTCTATGTTTCCAAAGGGGGTAACTCATGTTGATGAAGGACAATGTCCAAATTAGGTTGATTTATATTCTCAATCGAAGATGCCATGTTTGGTTGCACACTAGAAGCGATAACAACATTTGGAAAATCCTTTTAAAGAATTCCATGGTAAGTGGGTGATATTTGAATCACATCCCACAAGGATATCTTTGTAGCAAGAGTGTTATGAAATTGCTCAACAAGATCAAATTCTTTACCACTACATTGCAAAATGTTAGGTGTGGGTGGGAGATATGGTTGAGGCAATGGAATGGATGTTGGTGCTTATTATGGTTGCTTATTATTTCTATTGTTATATGTTTGAGCTACAGTATGATAACTTGGTTGTTGTGATGCATGCTTACTACTAAGTTATTTTGTAAAGTTTAATATAACACCTAGAGGTTTAGGAGGTCTTATAATGAGAGGTGACTTAGGAGGTCTAATAATTATAGGACTATTAGGAGGTCCAAAAGGATTTTTAGGAGGTAAAATTATTAGAGGATACCTATTAGTCATTTGTGCATTTATAACCTCAATGGATTTAACTTACTATTGATGATCTTCTGCCAAGGGGGAACCAAATATAATCTTAGCATCTTCATCTATGGAATCCATAAATGTATCAATGATTTGATTCTCTTTTCCAACAAAATATTCCCAAGTAGGAGAGGTAGGAGGAGAGAAACAAACAATATTCTCATGATGCTCAATGATTGGATCTTCTAACACCAAGATATTTTCTTCAAAAATAGAAGAGATATCAGGAAAAGAACATGATTTTCATGATAGTCAATGATTGTATTCTCTTTTTTCCAAGCTAACCTTACACATAGGAGAGATAGTGGGAGAGGGATCAATGAAAAATTAAAAAAGGAAGAAATGAACTCATTATTATATGCTTGTAACAAAAAATATTTGAAATGCTTAACAAGATTTGACAATAGAACATGAATTATGATCACAAGATTTTTGCAATGAGAACATGATGCTATGCCAAAAATAGAGTTCAAAAACAAAAATCAGATGGTAGAAGCATACAAAGAACACATAAATAGAGATTTGAGCAAAATTTCAGCCAAAAATAGGACATAGGCACTCAGGGTGTTTGTGTCCAAGATAGGGTTTCGAGAAATTCAAAGTTTGACTATTTAGGGTGTTATCTAAGGTTTCTGATTCTATGTTCAAATAAGTGTAACAGTGAATATTTTCCATCGTTTTTCCAATTTTATGTTTGTAAATTTGAGGATGAAAATGTGCAATAATGTTGAATACAAAATGACAATTTTGAAATGCAGAAATAGAATTTAGACAATAGAATCCTACAAAAAATAGAAAAATAGAAATTCTAGAAAAAATTTAGGTAGAAAAAGCAGGACAAAGGAAATGAGAGTACCTATGTCCTAGTTAGGGTTTCAAAAAAATTAAAGTTTGAAAATGCTTCTTTCTATTTAAGGTTCTCAAATCTATGTTTAGATAGTTTTCACAGTGAATATTTTTGGAAAATTTTATTGATTTTATGACTAGAAAATTGAAAAATGCAAGTATGCAAGAATGTGGAAAATGCTTGAACAAGAAAGGACAATTCAAAATGTAATTTTATGATCTAATATACAATGATTGATTGATTGATTTGAAGGTGCAATTTACTAAGAATTATGATTTTATGCAACTTTGAAACAAAACTATGTAATTTTTCACTTTTTGGCTTAAATGAAAGATGCGGTTTGAATGCAATGAACACTTTTAGATTTTTAACAACCTAATGAATGCAATTTAAATGTAGATTGATAGCAGTGAGACACCAATTTTTTAACACTAATCAATTTTGTTTCTTTTTATAGGTACAATGTCTTTATTAATGGTGTAACACCAAATAAAAAGCTTGCACAATAGACAACAAAGAAGATTAGAAGCACACATGCAATACTAAAATCTAAAATGCAAATTCATTCGTTAAGCAACAAAGAACATGGGAAAGTAAAAACGTAATTAAAACTAGAACAATCTCACCAATTCCAAACATATTTCCATGATTCATCTCGATTGCCCTTCTCCATTTTGCTTGTGTAGTATAATTGCCCTCAGATTTTCAAGTTCGTGCAAGTATAGCCTAAGATAATGATTAGCAAAATATCGAAGATTCAAGACAAAGTTGCTTGCAAGATTCGAAAAGAGATTTCGCGAGTTTTTGAGAGAGATTTCACGAGTTTTTGAGAAAGATTTCGCGAGAGATTGGAATGAGGAATGACAAATCAATTTATAGAAAATTGATTATTCAAACGACATGCCAAGATTGAAATATCAATGGACGGTTGAGATCGACAGATTAGTCATGCATTCTGATAACTGATAGAATTAAAGATTAAATAAATGATTTAATCTTCAGTTCGGCATTCGAAAACATTAGAAATATCTTTGCATGACAAAGATGAAGATTGATTATAATGACTCTCTGTTCGAATGCATGCACGAGGTTTAATTAATTAAATAAGAATATTTAATTAATTCGCATGTACATGCAAATGAGTTAGAACTGGACGATCGCATGATCTGACGAAGAGATTACTCGAGAACACCACTCAGACATCAAAGCAAGAGTTAACTGAGCGATTAAAATAGATGTTGAGTTGAGTAAAAGTGAATTTTTAGATAACTCACATAATTATCTAAAATATAGAGGAATGCGTTAAAATAGAATTAATGAATTAAATAATTCATTTAATTCAAGACTCGATATTTGAAGAATAATTAAATAAATAATATTTATTTAATTAAGTGATGAAGGGATTTTAAATGAATAATTAAATAAATAATGAATTTATTTAATTATAGTTGAAATATGATAAAGAATAAATTAAATAAGAATTTATTTAATTTAAGAAGAAGAATAAGGTTAATTAGTAACATAATTAAATAAAAAGCGTTTATTTAATTAATCAGATAGAATTAGTGTTAAGGTACGAATTAATTAAATAATTAAGATTATTTAATCAATGACCATGAAGAATACAAAATATGAAGAATATGGAAGTCATAGGTCTAAACCAAATTTTGATGTCTACATTTGCCCCTCTTTGATACAATGTCATTTCGGCGTTGTGTCAAAGAAAATCGATAAAAATATGCCCCAGTCATGCTCCAGATTAATATAGGTGAAGGTATGCCCCCTCGGGAAAATTGACAAATTTACGAAAAGTTCAGAAAAATTTGGAAATGCTCCCGATTAGTTCGTTAGATAGGCAGAAATGCAGTGCAGTTGACAGAATTGGGTTTGGAAATGGGAGGGACGGGTACAGGATGATAGAAAATGGAAGTTTACATGACCAGTAGGAAAGAAATGCCACCTAAGCCCTAGGTATATATTTGAATTGGGGTGAAAAACTATTCATTTGCACCCACCTAGCTTAGAAAATTGATAATTTGCTCTGGCTTTCTAGTGAGGATGTCTCCAATTCTAGCCACCCATCACCGCGCATACAGGATCCGGACATACCAGAGACCAGCCGGCGCGAACCCCTCGGTATGGACCTAAAACTTGCCTTTTGAAAATTTTTCATTTCACGCATTTTAAGACATTTAATGCATTTTTAGTTATGCGTTGTTTTTAATTTTGAACCGCATATGTATGCGCGAACGACGCATATGTATGCAGAAAATCGCATTTGAATTTTTACGTCGGTCATTTAGAATAGGTTTAGCGATTAGACGCATTTGCTTATTTTTGATACACATTTGGCTTTTTGAAACACATTTGCATATTTATAGCCGCATATGTGTATTTAGAAACGCATTTGATGTTTTGCAACGCAAATGATAGTTTTGTGACGCAGTTGATTATTGTTAGCCGCATTTGCTTAATAATGACGCATATAGAATTTGTGAACCGCATTTGTGAAAAAGTGACGCATGTGTAAAAGAATAATGCATGTGCAAAATAACGACGCATTTGCATTTTATGTTAAAACAGTCATTTCTCACTAGAATAGATGATTCAGGCTGACATGAAGCATGTATGATGTTGTTGCAGGTTGTATTAGACCCTATTTATACACGGAAGTTGAGACCCACGACCTTTTGATTCAGAGACAGCTTGCGGCCGGCCGAGCGATGGACTCTATGGCATTTGGGTTTGTTGCATGTGACCGATATGCCCCATATTTGGGAAAATCGAGGATTACTGACAGCGTTATGTGAGAGGTGGCACTCTAAGACATCATCCTTCCACCTACCGATTGGAGAGGCCACGGTGACTTTAGAGGATGTATATAGCATATTGAGACTACCTATTAGAGGGACACGGGTGGTTTATGATACTTAGAGGGGGATTGCTGAGATGTGTAGATATTACCCCCATGTTGATATTAGACAGCTAGGGGTGGATGATTATGAGATCAGATGGCGGGTGTTGGCTCAGAGGTATAGATAGTTAGACTGTCTAGTAGCAACATTGATAGGCAGTATAGTACTGGCTAACCGCCGAGGTCATGGATTTCCCATGGGATGGGGGGAGATGTTAGTGAGCATGCTTGAGTGCCGAGTTGTATATGCCTAGGGTTCATGTGTGCTAGGGATGTTGTACTTCCATCTTCACGATATTGCCTATAGAGAGGCACAGTCGATGAGCTGCAGTACCACGCTCCTGATGATATGGGCGTGGGAGCATATCGCTATTTTTAGACCACCTATTACAGTAGACTTACCTCATGGGGCTCCATATGCCTTCCGTTATGCGGGGGAAACCACACAGCATCATATTGGGGATACGGGCTACTTTAGACATGCTATAGACACCATGCAGGAGTTCACATGGAGACCATACCTGGGCTGTGAGCAGTGGTCAGATGAGGATGAGCACCTGCCATTTTGTAGACAGGCACAGTATTTGGTGGGACGGACAGTGTCCCATGTGCACATTATAGAGCGGCAATTGCCAGACCGGGTATTGAGACAGTTTGGAGAGGTACAGGATGTACCTCGAGGGAGAGCCGAGTTTGCCAGGTCGTCACGAGAGGTCCTGCTATGGGGGCCAGAGATTCCAGTCGCCACTGTAGAGGCAGATATTGATGGGCTATAGGCACTTCCATGGAGATGGAGGGACGGACCAGTAGATCCAGGGACCACTCCAGCTTATGATCAGTGGTGGGCAGTACACAGGCTGATCCCCTTGACAGTTCTAGGGCAGCCAGCACTGGTAGAGCGGCGTGGTACAGGTCTACGAGGTAGACGAGGTAGAGGGAGAGGCCGAGGAGGCCGTGGTGATGGAGGGGATGATGGTAGAGGTGGCCGACATGGAGGCAGGAGAGGGAGACGTGGTCAGAGGGGATGAGGGCCAGCCTTGTCACCGATCCGAGAGGAGGGAGGAGGAGAGGAGGATGTGGCCATGCTAGATGTGGCCAGAGGTGGTGAGGAGGAGCAGTCGGCAGAGGCAGTTATCCCAGACATCCCAGATATCCCAGCAGAGGCAGAGGTAGGCATCGAGGAGGCAGGCAGAGAGGAGGGAGGTGCCGAGGAGGCAGGTGGAGAGGAGGCAGAGGTTGATGCCCTTAGGTTGCTAGGTGCCTACCAGGAGGACAATGATGAGGATGATGATCATGAGAGAGAGACCCGAGATCAGATCCTGGAGGAGCTCGATGAGGAGGAGGATGGGATAGATAGGGCCAGACAGGATGAGAGAGGGGCAGAGGATCCAGACATGGATACATTGGGAGCCTAGGTTGCCTCATTGGAGGATCAAATAAGAGTGTTGATGGCCAAGAGGGATACCTACAGGGTAGAGAGGGACAGAGCCTTGATGGACAGGGATCAGGCTATAGCCTGGTAGTAGGAGACTGAGCAGAGGTTCACAGAGCTCAGGTCATTATGCATAGGACCATCAACAGCATTTTCCAGGGAGTTGGTCAGAGTTGGAGAGAGGGAGAGATACTACTGGGACCTATATGAGGCAGAGGTTCCCCTAGAGAGATGAGCTCCTAGATTCTCAGCAGCACACAGTAGCAGGTCCCAGACCAGGACCCACACTTGGATAGTCAACACAGAGGGGGTGGATCAGCCACGCAGAGCAGGGCCATATGATAGACCTCCTTCAGCACAGAGATCATCAGGGTCCCATCACCATTCTCCCACACACTCCCGGCATGATGGCAATGGCAGCTTAGGATAGGGGGTACCGTTTGTCGAGACACTGTATTTTTATTTTATAGCCTGCAGACTTCCATGTATTTGTGATACATTATGACATTGTGATGTGACACATTTGAGCGATATATATATATATATGATTTTGGCGGTGATTCTCATGATATGCATTTCTATGTATGGATTATGCAGTCTTTATTTATAGATATGATGTTTATATGACATGCCTATGTGATGGATGAGTGTATGCATTTTATGATGTTTATGCAACTAATGAGATAATGTGATTCTATGTGATGTATAATTCTATATGATGTTGATCCTATATGATTATGAGATGCCATGTGATGCTTATATGTATGATGCAGACGACATGTGATGCTATACAAATGTAATGTGATGCATGTATTTACAGTTGATTTGTACATGGAATGCTTATAATATGTATTGTTTTTAATGAGTATTGTCTATGATGCCATGATGAGCTAGATGTGAACTATGCCTATATGTATGTATGTTGCTAACATGTATGTTGATGCAGGATGATGTATAATGTTTTGTGTCACAGGACTCCGTCATAATGCAAGAAAGAACTGTTAGTGTGGAAAGAAAGATCGACAAAGAATGAAAGATAGAAGATAAATGTTATTATTAGGAATCTTTGATATTTTGCCGTATCACAAAAGGTATTGCACTTTATCATCATTGGGCGGGACTAATACAAATGGATAAAAACACCAGGATATGACATAGATTAAGGTGTGCAAGGTCATCCACTTGCTAATAATAGACAGTCGCAGACAAGGATTGTCATGAACTCATACTAAGGACACAAGTTGCCCCAGTCTTTTTGTCAAGACAAACCACAGATAGCAAACAAAGTAAAAGACGGGTCATGAGATGTCATTGCTCCTCTAAATCCTTCATGGGACATCCTTGAGGAAACTAGTAACATGACTCAAAATCAAATTTAAAAGACAGTCGACAGACAGTAGTCAAAGAAAGTATTAGAATTGATATGTCGTTGTTGTTTCTCTTAAATCCTCCTTCATGGGACATCCTTTGAGAGAAAGCTAGTAACATGAATCCTACCATCAATTCAAGATAAATGATAAGATAAATAAGCCATAAAGTCAAAAGCCAATAAAAATATTTTCCAAAACTTGATCTTGTTTGTTTGATTTGTTTTGATTGATAAAAGGATTGATTGATAAAGCCTGATTTCAGGAGATACACATACCAGATAAGACTTTGAGTAGTTTCGATGTTATGACTATCTGTATAAGGCATGACAAAGCTCAATTTCGAAAGACATTGTATCATATAAGACGTTGAGTCAGATGCCATTGATGTGATAACCTGTGTAAGGCTATGTTTGATTGTTTGACCTTGTCGATTATGCAGGAAGGACTCATCCTGAATAAGACATAGGTTGACTATTTGACCTTGTCGATTATGCAGAAAGGACTCATCCTAAATAAGACATAGGGTGACTATTTTGATAACATCTATTTCCAAGAAGGACACATCCTGTAGCAGACTGTAGTTGATCTGTTTTGATTATTTTGTTTGGCAAGTTGTTTGATTTGACTTAGAGACATTGCTGACTTGTTCACTAGACTAATGCATGACTTGAGACGATGCATAGAAAAATAACTGCATGTGATGACAAACCCTAAAGGACTACCCTAGTGTGGCCTCGGGGGCTCATCGATTGATGGCCTGCCCACGCGTTGTACACGCAAAGACCTCAGTAGTTCGACTTGACCGCAAATGACAAGACAACTACAAATGTAAGACGTGTGTGCCAGGAATGCGACAACCCTATAGACTCACCTAGTGTACTCGGGGGCTCATCGATTGATAGCCTTGCCTACATTATACACACAGAGACCTCGTAGTTCGACACAACCAATGACCTTGTCATATAGACATATGGATTGAATCATGAATTTATACAGACAAACCTAAATGGACTGACCTAATGCCTCGGGGGCACATCGGCCGATGGCCTTGCCTACGTCCAGTCGCAGAGGCAACATAGTTTGACAAACAACAAAGACTGACAAGTGCGACTGACTTTGACTCTGTTTTTGGATTTTTGAAATGTTTTGATTTTTTTTTGTCTTTTTGAAGTTTTTTGATGTTTTTGTGTTTTCTAAGGTCATTTTGCGATGTTTGTGGATTTTCCATGGTTTTACGTCTTCAACACAATCAATGTAAGAACCAATATGACACATGTCCAGTGTCTGCCCCCAATCGAGTATATAAGACCAATTGATTATGAATAGGGTAAAATGGGGGATATGGAATTCACTTGATGTCAATCGTTCTAGGTTATGGGAAAGACTACCACTTATTATGAATGGTATATACAAGTGATGGATACAAAAGATAAGGGATATGTATAGGGATAGGTAGTATGTACAATGATAAGGACTATGTATAGGGTAGTGGACTATATATAGGGTAGTGGACTATATACAAGGTAGATTAGAATAATAGTAGACAAACCTGTTTGCCAGGTTTTCACCATGGTACCTATCCAAAGCACCACCGAAGTGGTTTTCACTATTGGATGAATGATTTTTCTTTACTATTTTCTATAGTATCTAATTTTTTTGGTGTTACCAAGACGCCTGTTTGCCAGGTTTTCACCTTGATAACGATTTTTTTGTGATTTTTTGATTTTTTTGTATTTTTTTGCTAATTAAGACAAAGGCTCCCAGAAGCTATGAGTAGAACTTCTTCAGATGCATACTATTGATTGGTGAGGACAATGGTTCACCTTTAGGAGTAGAGAGTTGGTACGCTTCTGATCCAAAAGCTTCTGTAACAACATATTGTCCTAACCAGTTAGGTTCAAACTTTCCTAGTTTCTCTCTTTCTGCTTGATTCTTTGGGTTCTCCATTAAAACCAGCTCACCAATGTCAGTTTCTATTCAACACTTTCCTATTATAGCTACGACGAAGGTGATTTTGATATGCTTGAAGGTGGTCTAATGCCTTCTATCTTCGCTCATCCAGGAATTCTAGCTCATGGAGTCTCGACACTCGGTACTCTTCATCATCAATGTGGCCTTTCAGGGATACCCTTAGGGAAGGAATCTCGACCTCAATAGGAAAAATGGCTTCAGACCCAAAAATAAGTGAATATGGGGTGGCACCAGTGGGAGTACAAATACTTGTGTGATAAGCCCATAAGGCAGGGTTAAGTTGTAAATGCCAGTCGCGACCAGCATCATTGACAGTCTTCTTAAGGATTCTAATGATGGTCTTGTTAGAGGCCTCTGCTTGGCCGTTACCTTGTGGGTAGTATGGAGTAGAGAAGTGATGTTGGATATGAAATTCTTCACACAGGTGGCGGACTTCTTGGTTCTTAAATGGGCGGCCATTATCAGTGATTATGGACTGAGGGACACCATATCGACAGATGATATAGTTCAGGATAAATCTAGAAATATGTGTGTCGGTAATGTATGTCATAAGAATGGCTTCAATCCACTTCGTAAAGTACTCAGTGGCAGTGATAATGAACTTGTGTCCATTAGATGATGTGGGGTAGATCTTACCTATGAGGTCGAGTCCCCATTGAGCAAAGGGCCATGGTGACGTGATAGGATGGAGATCCTGTGCTGGGGCATGTATCAAATCTCCATGAACTTGGCATTGGCAGAATTTTGTTACAAAGACATATGAGTCCTTTTCCATAGTAGGCCAGTAATAACCCAGTCTCATAATATTTTTGGCTAAGGTAGGACCGCTAGAATGGGAACCACATATACCCTCATGCACCCCATGCAAGGTTGCTTGTGCTTTAGTAGAATCAAGGCATCTCAGTAGGGTATTATCTAAGGTGTGTCTATATAGGGTGTCTCCGACAATGATATATTTGGCTGACTTGCGGAGGAATGTCCTACGTTGGTTATTTGATATGCCAATGGGTATGACTTCAGCATGAAGATAATCATAGATTTCTTTATACCATGGGGAATCAGGACCAACAATGTCACACACCATTTCAGAATATGGGATATTGTAGGCTAGGACCAAAAGCTGTTCCACCAAGAACTCAAACTTAGGCACGTTGTTAGGAATGTCAAGAAGTGATGCAATTGTAGCCATAGCGTCTACTGCTTTGTTTAAAACATGAGGTATCTGATGAAATTTGACTCTATCAAAGTACTCTTTAAAGCTATCAGCCATGCGCTTGTATGGAGCAAGCTTCTCATCCTTAGTCTCATAATCATCATTTACCTATCTTATTACAAGTTGAGAATCGCCATATACCTGTAAGTTCTTGATTTTCCACTTGACTGCCATGCATAAACCTGTCACTAAAGTTTCATATTCTGCCATGTTGTTAGTGAATGGAAATGCAATCCTAAATGACTTATGGATGGAATCACCCTGTGGTGTGATAAACAATATACCAGCGCCTAAACCATGATTTGTATGTGAGCCATCAAAGTATAGCTTCCATGTTATGTTTGTGTCAAATGTGAATATGAACTCATCAAGAAAGTCTACAACTAATGGATGATCTGCCTGTATAGGTGCATCAACTAACTGATCAGTAATGACTTGTCCTTTAATAGCCTTTCTTTCTACATACTGGATATCATACTCACTAAGTATCATAACCCACTTGGCCAGTCGTCCTGTTAATGCTGCCTTGCTGAGAAGATATTTCAGAGGATCTATTTTAGCAATCAACATTGTTTGATGGTTTAGCATGTAGTGTCTCATTTTTTGCGTAGCAAATACCACTGCAAGACAGGCCCATTCAATGGTACTATAGTTAAGCTCATAACCAACCAAAGTCTGACTGATATAATAGACTGCCATTTCATGACCTTCATCGTCATTCTGTGCAAGCAATGCTCCAAGTGATGAATGGGTTGTTGTGATATAAATAATCAATGGTCTTCCTTCAACAGGTGGCATTAAGACAGGTGGTGTAAGTAAATATTCTTTAATCAATTGAAAAGCCTCTTCACACCTAGCTGTCCATGCAAAGGGTACTCCTTTCTTAAGTAGATGTTGAAAAGGATGTGTCTTGTCTGCTAGCTGCACTATAAATCTTCTGATAGATTGCAACAGTCCTTGTAATGTCCTTAGTTGACTGAGATTAGTGGGAGGAGGCATATCCATGATTGCTTTCACCTTGGTAGGATCCACTTCAATGCCTTGTCTAGAAATGATAAAACCTAACAGCTTTCTTGACTTGACTCCGAACACACATTTCTTTGGATTGAGCCTCACTTTATACTTCTCTAGCCTCTGAAATATCTTGTCTAAAACCTGTAAATGTTCTGCCCTTGTCCTGGATTTTGCAATAAGGTCATCGACATAATCCTCCATAAGAGTGTGTACTAGATCATGAAAGATAATAGTCATGGCACGTTGATAAGTTGCTCTGGCATTCTTGAGTCCGAAGGGCATAACATTCTAGCAATACATTCCCCAAGGACAAGTGAAAGCTATCTTATGTTGATCTTCAGTTGCAATCCTGATCTAGTTATATCCCGAAAATCCATCCATAAGGGACAACATCTCATATCTTGCTATCATGTCAACTATCATATCTATGTTAGGCAAAGGGAAGTCATCCTTAGGACAAGCTTTGTTGATGTCTCTAAAGTCAGTACAGATGCAGATGCCCCCAGTTGGTTTAGTGACTAGTACTAGATTGGAAATCCAATTGGCATAGTCAATAGATCTAATGAAACCAACGTCTAACAATTTCTTGAGTTCTACCTTGACTAATAAAGCAATCTATGGATGCATTTTTCTCAACTTCTGTTTCACTGGTTTGGCACCTAGTTGTAAAGGCAAGTGATGTAGAACAAGTTTAGGATCTAACTCGGGCATGTCAACATATGACCAAGCAAAATTTATCTGTCTCTATGCAAAGAAGTTATGAAACTTGGGCTGCTCTTCTATTGTCAATGATGCTGCAAAATAAACTAGTCGAGGATTCTCTTTTGTGCCTATGTTGACCTCTACTGATTCTTCCATGAGCATGGGTGACTTCTCCTATGCTACGGGGAGAATGTTCAAACCTCCATCCTTAGGTGCCTCAGAAAGGTTTTCACCTTCGGATGCGTCCTTTCTTTTTACTTTTTCATTGTCTAGAGGTGCCTTTTAGTTTTCACCTAGAGACTCATCCTTTTTATCTTGTTTATTCTTTTTCTCATTTTTGCAACTAGAGGGTTGAACAGATTCCCCAAAATATGCTTTGTTGTCCAAGTCAATGGTAAAACCAGCTTTATGATCCCCGTTAGGTATGCCTTCATGTAATCCCAGGAACTCAGCAATTGCTTTGTCATTCTCAAAAGTGTCTAAGACGGGTGTATCTTGTTGATCCCAATCAATGAGTTGGGGATAAACTAAGGGCATGTCATCGTCAGAGTTATCAAAGTCTAATGGGGTCAAGGTAAGGATTGAATTATTCATGTGATTACAAAAGTCTTGTACCAGGTCTGTTTTGCTCTTGGGTTTAGGTCTAGGTGGATGAATAGGTGGGCCTAATGCCAAGGTTTGACTATCGGAAATAGGTGGCTGAGGTTGCCAAGAGGTAGGATCAAGTGATTCCCAATAGTAATGTTTAAACCACTCTTCTTTTGTCATTTTCTTTGGTGGACAGGGATTCAAAGGATTAGGTGAAGAACTTAGCATCAAGTCAAGTTCTCCAAATAACATGTCGAGGTCCATGGAAGAATTAGAGGATAGGGAATCCCACTCATAATCGGTAGAGTCGGGTGAGTCACAATGATATTGGTCTACCGGTTCGTGAGATGTCTTAATATCTTCTGAAGCACGTACTTCCTCAAGTAAGGGTAATGGGGTACTAGGAATGCCAATCTGAATCAGTTGAAACCCTAGCCCTACTCCTTTTGGCCACTGAGAAATAAATATTGATTCAATTTTGCCATCTTGGTTTAAGCCTAAACCACTTTGTCCATCATATCCTTTGCTTTGCATGATTTTGAAACCCTTTCCATATAGACTTGTAGGAATATGAGCAAGTAAAAGGGGTTCTTGATTTTCTTCCTTATACAGCTAGGAAGTGACATCTTTTGCATCTATAGCCTCTTTGCTTAATTCACCCCATTTAGTAAAAGTTGTTGTGGGGGGAACATGTACAGTGATCATAGACTGTCCCCTACCTATTATAGGTAAACCATATGACTTAGGAGGAACCAAATGGCTAACACAATAAGAAGTCTTCATGTAATACTCTCCACAACCCTTGTCTTGGATCTCGAACCTAGGAGTGGTAGGAAGTGAGGGTGAAACAGATGTTCGAGTGAGTGTGGACGGGTCAACATAAGAAGATGGATTAGATGGTGAGGCCTCTTGGTTGACTGGCACTTGGCATTGAGGGATCTCCTTTAGATTGGCACAATACTGGAAAGGATCAGGATCGCCATCTATAGTTATTTTTGTGCCATTGTAAGGGAATTTAAGACACTGATGATACGTGGAAGGGACTGCCTTCATGGCATGAATCCATGGTCTACCTAGCAGAAGGTTATAAGGGAGGGTGAGATCCAAGACCTATAACTTTGTTTCCATCACCACAGGACCAATTTTGATAGGAAGTGTTACCACCCCCTTTGATTTTCGTTCTTCATCGTCATAAGCCTTAATGACAATACTCTTAGTGGTGTCTACGCATGCTTCTGAAATACCTAATGCCTTAATTAGTTTTAAAGTGCATAGATTTAACCCTGCTCCTTCGTCTACCAAAACTCGCCTAACTTTGGTGTCATCAACAAGGACTTCTAAATGTAAAGGGTCATTGTGGTTCGTCTTTTCTATGGCATAGTCTTGTTCAGAAAATGTGGCATGATGATTATTGGTCAAGTAGCCCACCATTTCCTGGAAACGATTGACATCAAGGTCATTAGGGACCGTGGTGTTCTGTAAAGCCTTATCAAGGATAGATCGATGCTCAGGAGAGATACGCAACAATTCCAAGATTGAGATTTGGGCTGGGGTCTTCCCCAATTGGTCAAGTAGGTTATATTGTAACTTGGAAGGTTGGGGTGTTTGCTATGATGGAGGGCCTTGGATAGTGAACTTAGTACGATGAGTATTGACCGCACATTCAGGATGAGCATTGATAGTAATGGTATTGATGTTTTGATCAGCGGCGCGAAGGCAATGAATGATTTTTCCGCTATCATAATCATGTTTGATACTCGCATAATTGGCTGACATATTGGTCTTAGTACTCAAACTAGGGACAGCTCCTTTCCCATGGTCATGTAGTGGGTCTGAAAAGACTTGATGATCAGTGTTCAATGTCTTCTATTTTTGTCCACTAACCTTAATAATTCTCTTGTCAACAAGATCTTGTATGATATTCTTCAGTTGTCGACAGTTTTGTAGGTTATGTCCCTTAGTCCTATGATAATCACAAAAGGCAATGTCATCCCATCAAGCTGGTTTAAACTGTCCTGGATCGTATTGTCTTGGTTCTTGCAACTATATGAGGTTGTGTTGTAACAGTTGTTTGAACACCGACTCAATGGGTTCCCCTAAGGGAGTGAACTCACATTTTTGAAATCTCCTTGGTTGTGGACGTTGAGTATTTGGGACCGTGTTAGGAGGTTGATTGACAGCATTAAGCATGTTGGCAAAAGTATGAGGTCCTTGTAATGTGAGGAGGGGTCCTGCTTGCAATGTTTTAGCATCAACCACCCCATCATTTGTGACATTTTTGTTGCGAGACCAAAATCTGTTTCTATCCGCAGGGGTGTTTTGTACGATCAGGTTTTGACTTGTTGTTGTTATCTTGATTTCACCCTTTTCAATGAGATCCTTCTCTATTATCACCCCTTTTTCCACTAGTTCTGAAAAAGATATGCAACAATGTACCCTTAAGTTACTCCTGAGTTTTGGATGAAGGTTTTCTTGAAACATTGTAACCTTTTGTTTTTCAGGTATCTCGACAGGACACCTACTAGTAATAGTTCTCCATCTCTGGAAGAAAGCAATGAATGTTTCACCTTCGTCTTGCGTTGTGTGGCACAAGGTTGCTATATTTATCTCATGGTCAATGTTGAAAGAGAATTGCTCCACAAATTTCTCAACTAGTTCTCCCCATGATATAATGCCAAAATCTAGACCTGAAAACCATTCTAGTGAAATTCCTACAAGACTTCATGGAAATAGTCTCATAAGATAAGTGGGGTCATAAGCGACATCTATGCATATGGTAGAAAATTCCCTGATATGTTCTACTGGATTTCATTTGCCATTGTACTTAGGAAGATTCGGTATGACATATCCATGAGGGAAAGGTGTCATGTACAATGATCTATCAAAAGGGAATGGGCATATGTCCTTTGTTGAAAATGATTTCTTAGTTGACACCGACATGTTATCCATTTGTGTTTGTAATGCCTGCATTTGTGTTTGTAGGATGTCAACTTGGGTCAAAGATGTGCTAGGCGGATTATGCAGATCCATGTATGTGTTCTGAAATCCAAAGTCCCGTGATGGGTTTTGATTGAACATTGGTATCTGAAGTGGATTTGGATTTGGAATTTTGATAAATGTGTTCTGGTTTGGTATCTGCATAAATTGGTATTGACCTGGGTTCCGTGTAAATGGATTCCGAGCACCACTCTGTGAAAAGGGGTTCTAATTCAGAATCGATGTGAATTGGTTTTGACTTGGAATCTGAGTGGACGGATTCTGACTACAATTATGTGAAAAAGGATTCTGATTCAGAATCGACATAAATTGGTTTTGACTTGGAATCTGTGTAGACGGATTCTGACTACCAATCTGTGAAAAGGAATTCTGATTTAGAATCGACGTAAATTGGTTTTGACTGCTAGTCTAGAAGAGTGGATTTTGATTGCCATATTGGAAGGAGGGAATGCCCCCTGTTTGTGTAATCCTTGGTATAGTACTAGTGATTTGAGCACTAGGTATGGCCATCGACTATGGTAAGGTACCCATGATGCTAGCAGTAGGTACAGTTGTTGATTGTGCACTTGTGACACCGACATAAGATGTATGGGCTAACATTTTAGGTCTTTTACTCCCAACAAGAGGACCGAAGGGAGTAGATGATGAAGCCCCTGTAGTGAAATTAAATCCTGATGTCATGCTAGATGTACCAAATGGGGACGTATGGACTGTTGTACTTTGTGTGGATGTGCTAGATGGCATAGTCATGCTGACCTGAGGTATAGTAGTACTAGTAGTCATGGTATTTGTCCCTTGTGTAGGTTGAGTTTGTAAGGTGCTGATATCAAATCCTGGAGGTAAAGTAGCACCTTCAACTAGCAATTTTCCTAAAAATCGTTGACGATCATTTGCTAGGTACTCATCTACAAAAGAGGCAAACTCAGGGTCTTGTGCGGCAGCCTCTATGTCTTTTGTTGTAACATGTCCTTGAGTGTTTCTAGTGGTGAATTTTTCTAATAGAGTCTTATGAGGTCTTGAAGAAAATGGATTGATGAACTCGTTTGGGTTCTACATGTTTTCTCTCTCTCTCTTCTCTTAGACCCAGTTTCAACCATGTAAGACAAGCTCAGTATGCGGGAAATGCAGGACTATATGTATGAACAGTATGACCCTAGTCTATGTTTTTGAGATTTTCTTATGCAAAATAAGGGATGTCGTAGGATGACACTAGTCTAGACTCTAAAGATGCAAAAGTCTAAGCAAGACCCTAAAGTGATCAATTCTATAAACCCAAGATGAAGGGACCAACTACCTAAAGTCAAACCAAGGTGTCAATTTAGTTAAGTCAAGGAACCAATGTAGGACGAGGATCAAAGACAAGTTGAGTTTCCTAACTAGACTGATGAGCTAGGAGGACTCTCTGTAGGAAAAAGTATAAGATGATAAGACTAGGTTCAATGACAAATTTTGTTGACACTATGACCTTTCTAGAGTATAGATGGTGGACTACTCCTAAAGTTCGTAAAAGTGACCTTTCTAGAAGTCTAATGCAAGGTGATATGTACCCTAAGATGAGGCTAAACTCTAACTGAAGAAAACTATGGTAATGACTAAATGAACCTAAAGGATGCAAAATTGAGCAAATCATTTCAGGTTTTCTATTTCAAAGACTGTTTGTGTGAAGACAATTGAAATTGGTATAACCGTGTTGACTAGACAGTGATTGTGAATTTTGGTTTTCTGATAATCAGAAAGATGCGTTGTAGGATTTAACAGATGCGGTTCAAGTTTAACAGTTGTGATTTAAACTGATAGATGCCACTCAAAATTTATAGATGCGACTCTAACTGATAGATGCGACTTAGAATATAACGCATGCGGTTTTTCCAAAGCAAATGCAAGCCAAACCGATAGATGCGACTTAGAAATTAACAGATGCGATCTGGAATGATAGTTGTGACTCAAAACTTAACAGATGCGACCCTAAAAATTAGATGCGTGTTTTTGGTGAACAGTTGCGACTCTTTGTGAATTTTCAGTGACATGAAATTTAAACTAACTCTGTTTTCTATGATCAAATTCTGACAATCAAAGACAATCGTAAGAAAAAGTGTTTTTAGTTTTGATTTTGGACTCAAAGAACGTTTAAAATGATAACAGACAAGCACATCCTAATAGGCCAAAGGCCTAGGGTTTGTATACTTGGTATAGCCCACCTATTATACCCCGGATTGGTGATGAACACCTTTCCTTCTCGAGAGCGGATAGCTTAGGAATTTGGTGGCATTAGCTCCCCTCCACGGCTCATTAACGTCTTTCGAGCACACCAATTTCAAATTCTTTGGGCAATGACCTCCCAAGAACTGCTATCTCTACTCAAGGGGATCAGTAGTGAGTATCTTCGGGCATCATACTGTACCCTACACTAATACCAAGTAACGGCCACAAATAGGTTGGTCTCTAAAACAAAAAGGTATTTAATTCGGGCATTCCGTTCGTGGGGTGTGATCCCTATGGTGTGAGTCCCCTTTTGGATCCATCTCGTCGGAACCACACTCGTGATTCTTGGGGTTTCCCCAAGAACCCACTTTTATATACAGGCTGGAAGTCCCTCAGGTTCAGGGTGCTACTGGTCTGAGTTGTCCTGGGGTGAGTACTTTTTCCCACCAGAACAGGCCCAAGTTCTAGAGTTGGTAATTATTTCTCTTACACCCAGGATTGCACGAATGCGCAAGGGGAGAGGATACTTCGATGTACCAAGTCGTAAGGGTGACCAAACTTGTGCTTTCACACCAAACATAGTAGACACTTGTTAATTTTAACCAAACGAAAGATTTTCTACGCTACCAATCAATCTGTTTCAAATTTAATTAGGGTCTTCAACAAACATCCTGCAGAAAAACATCATTAGTAATTTTCAATATTGTCTTCGTCAATCGTCATGCAAAAATTTTATTAACTCCAAAAAGGCCATACGCTGAAAATAAGATATCAGTAACACAAAAATCAATTGAAAATTTTAGATTGTGGGAAACAAAAATAAAATTTTACCAGTCAATTGCGTCGTTTTGTTACCAGTCAGATGCATCGTTTCTTTTTCAGTTGCGGTTCATAAAGTCAATTGCGGTGCAGAAAACTTCACATGCGTCGTTCTGTACGAAAAACCTGTAAAAACCAAAATAAAAAAATCTAGGGATCCGCGAAGATGGTGTCTTCACGTCAGGTTCACCAAATGTAACGCCAAATAAAAAGCTTGCACAATAGACAACAAATAAGATTAGAAGCACACATGCAATACTAAAATCTAAAATGCAAATTCATTCGTTAAGCAACAAAGAACATGGGAAAGTAAAAACGTAATTAAAACTAGAACAATCTCACCAATTCCAAATGTATTTCCATGATTCATCTCGATTGCCCTTCTCCATTTTGCTTGTGTAGTATAATTGCCCTCAGATTTTCAAGTTCGTGCAAGTATAGCCTAAGATAATGATTAGCAAAATATCGAAGATTCAAGACAAAGTTGCTCGCAAGATTCGAAAAGAGATTTCGATTTCGAGAGAGATTTCACGAGTTTTTGAGAGAGATTGGAATGAGGAATGACAAATCAATTTATAGAAAATTGATTATTCAAACGACATGCCAAGATTGAAATATCAACGGACGGTTGAGATCGACAGATTAGTCATGCATTCTGATAACTGATAGAATTAAAGATTAAATAAATGATTTAATCTTCAGTTCGACATTTGAAAACATTAGAAATATCTTTGCATGACAAGATGAAGATTGATTATAACGACTCTCTATTCGAATGCATGCACGAGGTTTAATTAATTAAATACGAATATTTAATTAATTTGCATGTACATGCAAATGAGTTAGAACTGGACGATCGCATGATCTGACGAAGAGATTACTCGAGAACTCCACTCAGACATCAAAGCAAAAGTTAACTGAGCGATTAAAATAGATGTCAAGTTGAGTAAAAGTGAATATTTAGATAACTCACATAATTATCTAAAATATAGAGGAATGCATTAAAATAGAATTAATGTATTAAATAATTCATTTAATTCAAGACTCGATATTTGAAGAATAATTAAATAAATAATATTTATTTAATTAAGTGATGAAGGGATTTTAAATGAATAATTAAATAAATAATGAATTATTTAATTATAGTTGAAATATGATAAAGAATAAATTAAATAAGAATTTATTTAATTTAAGAAGAATAAGGTTAATTAGTAACATAATTAAATAAAAAGCGTTTATTTAATTAATCAGATAGAATTAGTGTTAAGGTGTGAATTAATTAAGTAATTAAGATTATTTAATCAATGACCATGAAGAATACAAAATATGAAGAATATGGAAGTTGCAGGTCTAAACCAAATTTCGATGTCTACAAATGGCACAGATTATATGTGTACGAATACATAAAATCTCTAGTGATCTAAGCAAGATTATCTTGCTATCATTTCATCAGTATGGGGAAATGAGAAGAACAAATTTAGCTTTAAAACAATTATCACTCAAGTCATCACTAATTTTGGAAAAGGAAAATATATTTGAAGTGAGCGTAATTCCCTATCTTATCATTTGACATATTCATTATGAAAATGAATGGCATATCTCTTATCTTGTGCCAAATTCGATTTCATATGGTTTGGGAAGAAGCAAAGTGGTTAGAGTAATAATTTCAAGGCACAATTTTCAAAGACAAATGTGTGAAGAAATTAATTTATTAAATTTCAATGAGACTTTCACATACATTTCCATTTCTTTTGGAAATAAGATATCTTCAAGAAGGTTCTTTTGAAGGCTACCTATATGTTGCAGGAGATTTCATCTACCTATGGAGAAGGCTGTATCAACCAAAGAAGGAGAAAATCTTGTCAAAAGATGCAAATGGAGTGTGTGTTGTGGAATTATAGAGCGACAATCCTAATCAATGGTTTGGATTTACCATTTTCAAAAGAAATTGATGAGATGGAATTTCAGCTTGTGTTCATAGGGCATTGTCATCAATTCAAGAAGGTTGTGAAGAGGGTTATTGGGCAAGAAATTTTAGAATAAAAAACCAATAGGTTAATTTTTCCTTCCCAAATTCTTTTTATCTTCATCTCTAAGCTGCTAGACCTGTTGCAAAGCTTTAGGGCTATTGAATGCATTACAAATAAAGTAGTGAAAGAGGCATATCTCCTGAATGATACCTTGTTGAGAGCATGCCAGAGCTATGACTTGTGGAAGTGGAAGGGATATGTAAGGGGGATCTTTCCTAGGAATCTACTTTCATGTAGGACCTCTTTAATGGCAATATACATAACAATTAAGAAGACTCTATCAACAAAAAAATCAGATTTTTTGTTGTCGGCTTTGAATAAATTTGTAAGGGAGATTGAGTTTGAGTTAGCTGAGAGGATATGGGTCCTGGTTAATGCAATTCTAGTTTTACTCACCCATGACCATGAGCCACCAGAAGTTGTTATTCCAGAAGAGAATGTGCCAAAGGTTGAACCAAAGGAAGTTTCTCTAGAGGGGCTTGGTATACAAGTTGTGCCACAAAGGGATGTCCCACAAGTTGGTGCTTGTCAATACTTTGGTCAAGGTGATGGTAACAATATAGACCTGAATTTGAACATAATTCCTCTTGTGAAATTTGTCATCGGTGATTTTGAAGAACACTAGGATGAGAATGAGGTAGCAATCAACCAGATGGAAGAGTAATTAATTGAAGCACTCTCTTTTTTGCAGAATATGGGATTCAAAGTGAAAAATTTTAGTATTTTAGATAGTAAGGTGATATGATGAATAATATTTGAGTTATGTAATGATTTTGGGAAAAGAAACATGGTGGTGTTATGTATTTTTTGGGGATTATGGGATAAAAGTAGAAATAGATATGTTAATGTCTAGTCTGAATAGGAGGGTTAAGAGTTGAATCTGGATGATAAGAGCCAAAACATCCCAATATATACTTTTGTACATCCTTTTATAAATATATATAGGCATCTTGCCTCTTACCAAAAATAAATGTAGATCTAATCTCAGATGACTAAAAAAACCCTATTTTAACCTACGATGCAATATGATATGTATTTTTTTGAATTTGTATGCTTTTATGATTTAAAAATGAATGCCTAAATGAACAATGCAAAACAATGCAATACAAAACCTAGATCTAGGACGCAATGCTTCATATTTAAAAAGGTATATAATGTTAACATGTTGGGATCACCAAAATGAAACATTGAAAAAGGTAAACCCTAAGATTTGACCCTTGTTTATGCACTCTTTTATAATATTTTATCAATTAGAGATTTAAATGTTTGATGGATTTGTACAATGAGTGAGATTGAATTATAACTTGATAGGTGAGTTAGTTAGTCCCTAACCAAATCTAGGATGGATTTAGGAATGAAATTCAATGATCTAACTAGGCTAATAGTGCAATTTACTATTTTGATGCAAATATAGAAAGTATAGAAGTTCACAGAAAAATTTGGACAACAAAAATGAGCAGAGCAAGACACTGTGCACTTGTGATTCAAATTTGGGGTAGCAAATTGAGGACACAGATGCCTATGGCATGATTTTCCTTGTATGATTTCTTGGATCTATTTTTGGGGTCCTCTGATGTCATATTTTAGCTGTGGAATTCTTCCTTCGGATCTATTGGAACACTTCCAAATATTTTTGTAACTGAGTTTCCACAGCTTGACAAGATGTAAGTATTCAAATTCAACTACGAAAAATTTATCTCCAAGATCCTTTCAATCTTCTTCAAACTTGAGATATGCACTTTCACAAAGAGAGGAAATGTTGAGACATTTTAGGCACTTACCTCAGTCAAACCTCGTGTAAGTGTTTTCACTTTCACAATGGAAAATATCAATTATAAAATGGATAATGAATATGAAGGACTGATGAAATCACAAAATGCTACAACTCACCACCCTTCAATGGATTCTTTAAAGGACTAAAGCCATGCACATCACCTCAAGTCCTTGATCTTGCTTGCTTGAATGATTGAATGCTTTGGAGAACTACAAGAGTGTTAGTCTTCACAAAAAAATGACAACATGAACACAAATAAACTCATATAGAATTTGAAATGATGTTAGGATCTTGAATTGATATAATGAAGCTTTGAAATTCTGCTCTTTATCATAATTTTTGTCAATAATTTCCCTCTTTTTGGCTAGATAGATCTGAAATGATGCAATAATTAGGTATTTATATGCATTTATTCAATTTCCCAAAAATTAAATCTCGGTAGCCAAATTTAGATAATTGAATTACAAATATTAAATTGTTGACATCGACATATTTGAATTTGGAGCCAAAGTAGGGGGAAAATCATGCCCAAGGTGTGAGTGTCCTTGCCCTATTTTTAGGGTTTTAGGTGTTGGAGGCAAGGTCTTAGCTAGATGCAATTGATTCTCACTTGCAATTCCTCAAAAATTGTCAAAAATAGGCCATAAAATTTATAATTTAGGAAATTAAATACTCAATTATGTCCAATAATTTAAGGGGGGAACCAAGCATAAGGTGAAATTTTCATGGGTGACAATTTACGATGCTATAATTTTTAAACTTGGACTTTTGGCCATCCCCTCATATTAGTACAAATCATGGTTTTCCTAACCATCTGATTTCAACATCCCAAAACCTTTTAACTTGTTGAGGTTCCCCTTTTGATCTTCATCATTTCCACATCATTTTTGGAACAAGTTCCTTACCACATCCAATCAAGATACTCCAATCAGTGACATGAAGTATGATTTCTCCTCAAACCCCAAGGGTTCAAGATTCTTTCAATTTTCTATGTAACTCCCACCTACTCCCTTACATTACCTAAAAGGCCATATATGCATTATTTCATTGCCATAATTGCTAGAATAGTATTTTTACCACATATAATGCACTATTTACTTAATAAAGTATAATTTGAAATTCATTTTAGATGGTAATGATGAAAATTAAATACATAACAGTGAGTTCTACAACCACCATGAGATGCGTAGGATAAACTTTTATTTTGCAAGTATGGATTTAAATAGGATTAAAAGTAGAAATGTCATGCCTAAGTAATGTGGGCATTAGGGTTTCTCTTATTATAATAATGTAATCTCTAGGCCACATGTTTAATAGATTATTTTGGCATATTTGAATACAAATTTGGGAGTCATTAATAGCAAAAAAGATGCTAGGTAGCATCCAGTATGTTTTATCATGCTTCCAAGTGGATTTTTAAATACTAAGAAGATTTATTTGTGGATAATTTCTAGTAAATATTATTGAGTTATGATAAGTCTCGATGGTACCACATGATAAAATATCTGCCCTTAGACTATACTTCCTTGGTAGATCTATATATTCAAATTCTTCATTCATTTTAGGGTTTGTTCTTTGAGTTTTCACTGGTTATAGTGTAAATTCATCTAGGGTTTCAATTTTTTCTAGTTTATATACCATTAGAGCATCTCTCAAGGTTATAGAGAGGTAGAAATTATATAAAATCATGTAAATAGTTGTCTGCTTGGATATTTGATATTTTAGATTGCTCTATTGCTAAGAGGTGTGATAATCCCACTCGTAAAATTTATTTCACCATAATTGATGCAGTGGTTGTAATGGGTATTTGGAAATTTTATACTATTTAAATGTATTTCATTTTTAGCATATGTGATGATATTTTCCCTATTATGTATGAATAATGGAATGATTTCAAAGAGGGATTATTAAGTATAATTTTGTATTTTGTAACATACCTTTGTTGTTATTTATTTCCTTCTTGATATGATTCGAAATGACTCTATTACCCAATAAGGCACTGATCATTAAAGACCTTGACCTTCCAAAATCATTAAAAAAAAAGAAAGCCCTTCACCAATAGTTATAGAAAATGGAATAGGTTAATACATTATTGTTTGTGATTCATTATTTCACACTAGGGATAAATCTTAAGTGAAATAAAATGTTACATTCTTTTTGAATCATTTCCATCATTTTTATGCTCTACCAATGCTTATAAAGTGTTAAAGAAACCATCTCAATGGATTATAATACTATTTTCACCCACAGATACATGTGAAAAGTATTTTAATTAGCTATAAATAGGTCTATTGTAGCTTGTTGGTATTAACCTAGTGATATTTATAGTTCTAAATATTACATTTAGCTATAGGTGCTATGAGTTATATTAGTTTTTCCTTTTGTTTGATTTGAATTCCTAGTAAGGCACGCCTCTAGGAAAAATCTCTTGGGTTTAAGTTGATACAAAATTGAAGGATATATTATGTACTCTCAAAGTAGGCCATACATCTTTTTCACCCTCTTGAAGACACCCTTGGCCTTGAAGGTGTAACAAGCATGTTCTAGTATTTTTTACCCATAGTTTTGGGACCTGCAATTTATGGCGCCATTGTTAGGGACTAAGTTAATCTTAGTTTAAGTTTGAATTTTTTTCTAAATTATATTTTAAAAAGGTTTCTATTTTTTATGGTTGTGTTGATTGACTGAATCAAAGTATTTTCTAGATAGGAGAGAGAAAATCTATGGTTATTATAGCTAATATATATATATATATATATCTCAACATGGAAAGATAAAGGAAATCTAATAAGTGATAAAGAAATGATGGATACCCAAGAATAAAAATGAGACAAAGTACTACATGAAAATCTAAAGAAACAAGTCCCACGATACTCAATATCATTGCATAAAACTAGTTGACCTTTCTAGTAGGGATGATATTTTTATAATATTAAGAGATAGTTACACATTTTATGATGTATATAATAATATTTTCAGAACTAAAAGGATGCCACAAAGTCTTAGGTAAAATATTAAGATAAATAATGCACTCATAAGTAGATAAGATAGAGTTGATGCACAAATATATCGATATAGTGATAGAGATGAAAATGCAAAAAATAATATTTATTTCTTACACATGGCTTATATTAGTGCATCACAAAGGGTTGAAATGGATCAAGATACCCATTTTCTTGAAACTAATGTAATCATGCAATCAAAATGTGATAGAGGAGAAACAAAAGTAGATGAAAAGTGAATACAATAGATCAAATCAAGGAAAAGAAAATGGATATTGAATCCCAAATAGCTCTACAACATACCCAACTTAAATATAATTCTTAGATGTTGGACCAAAACCTACATGTTCATAATTTTCAATAGCCTAATCAACATATAGATCCATAATTTTTTCAAAATATGCAACATCAAAACATCATCATCCAACAAGAAGGATTACATGGGAAGAATAATAGGAATATGGAGAAAAATATGAGAATAGACCTTAGAAGAATGGCCCAATTATTTCCTCTATCTAGATAGCCTCTTGAAATAAATAATTATAAATAGTTATATTTATTTGGGATCCTTGGTTATCCAAATACTATTCTAATTGAGATCAAAGGAAATATACCAATATTCCAAGATAACAATATACTTGTTTAATGGTATTGATGGAATTTTTTGTGCAATCCCTAGAGTAGAGTGAAAATGAATGGTATATCACTCTCCCTAATAATAATATGGTGATAGGGTTGACCCTAAGTTTTCCATTCATGAGTTCATGATCGTTAAGAAGGGGATAAATAAATTAGTGACTAATTTCAATAATAGTTTCATCATGGAAATGATAAAGTTTCCCCTATAACTCATAACTAATGGATCCATTTACCTAGTAGTGTACTATGATGCATTTTATGTGATAATTTAGGTATCACCTCAAAGATGAGTTAAGAAAATATCAGATAATCTTGTGCTACTATTGTCAACATTGATAGTAAAATGAGAGCTTCAAGCAAGCAAATAGAAAGGGAAAATGTCAAGATCTATAAAATTAATATAAAAATATCTTTCTAATCCCTTAAACATCAATGAGAATTTTGAAAAGCTAATGGGTGTTATAAAATACCTATCCTACAAAGTCACAAGAAATGAGAGTAGTTTTCCACCTCCTAATGTCACAACTCATTATAATGAGGGATGGAAACTACATGCAACATTCCCTATAACTATGATTGGTTCAAAAGGAAATGGAATAATGATAGGAAAATATACTTAAAGAAATAGGATAAAGGAAGATTGGATCCAATCAAAATAGATAATGTGCACTATTAAAATTCATCTTTATGGTGTGAACCCTGCTATCTTCCCCATGACCTAGAAATTTGTGTAGTTATTCCAACTGATCATAGAAATGAGGAACTCTCATAAGAGGATAAAAATTCATACTACTATGATGTTGATATGGATCAATTTAAAGATGATTTTTAATATTATTTCAATGAAGAATAGAGTGAGTATTCTAATCATGAAGACATTGATGACATATTCCAAAATTATCATGTTTTGGGTCCAAGATGCTATGACTAGCCAAGTGATGATTTTGAGCATATCAGAGTGATTTTGAGGTAGAAATTTAAAGTAAGAATATCATTAAAATATAATTAATAAAAGATTATTGTTGAGGTTATATACATACATGATAAAAATGGGTACCAATCAAGAGGCAAGCATGTTCCCTTGAGAGACAAAAAAAATATACAAAACCAAATATGGATCAACCTAGTTCAAAAAAAAAAGCTATGCTATAGGGAATAATACCAAGAATAATAGCCCTAAGGAGATATAAATGATAAATGGAGATATCCACTACAAAAACAATCAATCAAAAGGAAATTCATCCTTAAATACACCATGAATGTGACACTCATAACTGTCATGTTATCAAGTAAAAAAAGAAAGAGTTAAGCATTTCAAGACTTCACAAGATTGTCACAAGAGCATTCAAGATCAATTATAAGGAATTCAAGAGCATAATTATTCATCAATTGTTACAACAATTCAAGATCCATCATCATTTAAATGTTCTAATTGCACTACTTCATATTCATGCTTCATTATCTTGCTTTACCATTTGGTTTAATTACCTAAAAGGGGTTTGACCAAGGAAAACCCCTATTCCCTAACAATCAACATTTTCTCTCTCTTTCCTTGTGTGATTGTAGATTTAGGTGCTTTGAAGACTTCGAGATAATTGAAGAATATGTTACAAGGTTGTCAAATTTTTCTCCCCATTTTCTAGGTCATCTTCACAAAAAGTCACTTATAGGTCTGAAATTGGCAGTTTTAGATTCAAAAATCAAGAGGAATAGGAAGACCAGATTCAAACCTTCAAGTTTTAGAAAACCCTAAGTGGACTCATTTCCCAAGATTGGTGAATGAGTCCCATTTTGGGTCAATTTTGATATTTTTGCAATTTTGGATACCCTTTTTCAAGAAACTTATTCCTATGTAGAAACCCTGATTTGGGACATATTTTCCCAGAATGGAAAATGAGTGCCACCAGGCCTAAAAAGTAGCAATTTTAGGATTTCAAAGCTTCATTCATCTCTCTCTAGATTCCAACTGCACACTTTTAGTTTGGTAGCTTTCTATTTTGTTTCATAGTCATTTGTAGGTCATTCATTGAAGCATTGCATCAAACTAGGGTTTCTCATTTCATCTTTCATTGCATTTTCTTTCCAAGTCTAAACTTGGTGGTGAACCCCTCTTGTAATCTAAAATCATATCCTAGGATACCTTATTATCAAATCTCTCTCCACTAATCATTGGATTGAATTCTCTAAGGTGTCCTTGAGTCTGGCAATTGTGAAATAGGAACCCTATCCAGGAGAGAATCCATTTCCATTGACTAAATTTTGGTGCGCCTGCATCTTGAATATATTATTTTCTAATTTGGAGTCCATCATCATCATGAATTTAGCTTGCATTAACTTTGCATTGCATTTTTCATTAGTTAATTGGTATTCTAGGGTTTCAAATTTTTGCATTAGTAAAATTACATATAAATTGTATTTTTGCATCTCAAATCATTGCAAATCATCTAAAAGTTGCATTTTCATTTAGGATACACATCATACAAACTAAAAAGCATAAAAATCAATTGAAAATCTTTGAAAATTAAAAAAAAAGTCCCTATTGGGACTCATTCGCCACCCTGGGCGAATCAGTCCTAGTGTACCCCTGAAACTACCTTTTACAACACTAAAAACCTTATTTTTACATTTTTGTTTGTTGCTATTAACTATCTGTTTCAGTTGGTAGAGTTTCTATTACATGCATGTCACTAAATCTAGCTCAAATTTTCCCATTACATGCATTTCTCAATTCCAAATTTGCACTTGCAACATTTCATTTTCAAATCATTACATAGTGTAATCAAAAAATTATCTTGCTTGAAAACTAAAAATTGCATTCCATTTTAAGTCCTTACATTGCATTTTAAGTTTGCATAGATTACTTTTCAAAAATGTTAGTTTTTGTCTTCTCCAAGTTTGCAAATAAAAAGTTAGTCATTCATTCAATGTATTCCCTCATTATGAGAGTCCCTTAGTGCAAGAGAGTGAAAATGTTGACATTTTCCTTAAACTTACACCCCCTCCTATCTCTCCTATTTGTGAGGATGATGTGATAGAAGAGAATACAAACATAGATAACCATGATGATCATAATTGTACTGCTCCCAATACCTCTCTTTTCAGTGATGAAGGTATCTTGGTGAAAGAAGGTACAATTGTTGAGAATCATGAAGCTCTTGTTTTCCCTTCTCCTCATTCCCCTTGGGAAGATAGTATAACAATAGAAGATGAATTCATTTCCATTAATTTACTTAGTCTCCATTTATCTCCCAACACGTCCCCTATTTGTTAAAATTCTTTAGTGAATAAGGATATAATCGTGAATGGTCATGAAAAACACATTTGTGAGGAGGATATGTTGGTATCAAGGAATCCAATGATTAAGAGTTATAGCATTATTTCTCTCCTTCCTAATGTTCCTAACATTTGGAAGGGTCTATTTGAAAAAGAGGATCCAATCATTAGAACACATGAAAATCATAGTTGTCCTTCCTTTGATGTCTCCCCTATTTGTGATGAATTTTCTTTACAACATCTAACCATGAAATGCGATGAACCTCTTGTTTGTCTCTTTCCTAAAATATCTCCTACTAGTGTATAAATTAGGGAACAAGAGAATGAGACCTTAGATAAAAAGAATGAAATCATTGATAATCACAACAATCAAATTTCCCCTTCTCCTTATATCTCGCCTATTGGTGAAGAAGATATTATGGTGTTACAAGATCCCATCGATGAGAATCACAAGGAAAAAATTATTGAACAAGGAAAGACCATCATTGACAAGCAAGAAAATACAACCATGGATCATTCCCTTACTTGCGATGAAGTAATTTTAGAAGAAACAATCGTTGAATGTTAGGAATATGAGGTTTGTAGTTCTCCTAAAAACTCTCCTCCTAGGGAGGAAATCATGGCGTAAGAAAAGGATAACATTGACAATAATGATATAGTGTCCTTAGAAGAAGATGAAGAGGCAACATTAGACTCTCACTCGCTAAGGGATGTTAATATTATTCAACCTCAACTCATCCTTTACCCACCATCAAACGAACCTCAAACTCAAAACAAACCCAAATTCATCATCTACCCACCTAAGAATAATGTGTCGAAGTAGTCAAGTCATAATATCATTTCTCATACATATAACACTAGAAACAATTTGCAACCGCAACAACCAACCTCACCACCCTTACCTTTTCCTAATCCCATATTGCCTAGTGCTCCTTGTTTTCCTTTGCATAGTGGGAAAGAGTATGATCTTGTTGAACAACTTAAGAATACTCCTGCAAAGATATATCTATGGGACCTAATTCAAAATTAACCTATTTATCACACTATGCTTCAAACTTCCTTGCAACAAGTTCCTATCCCTTGTAATGTGCAACTGAATGACATAGCAGCCATGATTCAAGGAATAAATGGTGACATTCTTTTCCACCAAAGTGAACTCCCCCCTTTAGAAGTGCAAAAATAAAATGAATCTTTCATAATAATATCTCAATACAAAATAAAAGGGATAAAGAGAACCCTTGTAGATATTGGCTCTGCCCTTAATGTGTGTAGTGTAACCCTTTTGGATAATCTTGGTGTTGTTAAATCAAACATTCAACATGATTCTTTATCTATTAAGGGATTTGACAATGTCAGGAAAAAAATCACTTTGTGTGATTACATATTACAGCTGGAAATGCCACATTGGAAACACCAATCCATGTTATGCCTCACAATCTTTCATATAATCTCCTTTTAGGAAGACCATGGATTCATGCAATGAATGGGGTGTCTTCTACTCTTCATTATAAAATAAAATAAATCTACAAAAAAAACGTGTACACACTTGAAGCTGATCCTGACCCAAAAAATTGTTTAAATATTGAGAAAAGTGAGGAAAATCCTTTGGAAACATTAACACCAACTATAGAAGTGGAACCCATGCAACAAAAAGGCAAAGAAAAACATATCGACGAAGTCACGAAGCTATTAGAAATGTTTTGGGTTCTTTATACTTTGAACCAAACTTCATGGGAGAATACAAGATCATACACAAAGACTTTGACAAGGGAAAAGAAAAAATGGTAATGTCAACACAAAATTCGGAAGACCCTTCAAAAGTTTCCATCTCAACCACTAAAGATGAAGAAGCAAATTATACAAAAAACTTTGACAACACTAACTATCGACAACCACCTAATCCTAAGAAAATGAAAAAACTTTATGGAAGAGGTTATGAGCTTATGAAACAACTTGGATATAGTGGAAAAGGATGTGGTGCTAGAGAACATGGTATCCATGTCCCTATAGATCCTAACATGCAAGAAACAACTCATGGTCTTGGTTATTTTCCTTTCATATAAATCAACCCATCAAACAAGCCTTTGATCAACATCAAAAATCTTACAAAAGATTCTTCTAAGTTGACCTTAACAGTAGTGCATCCTGAGTTGATAGACACTAGTTGTCTTGATTGTTATCCTTTGCAAAAAATGAAAGAAAAAAAAATCTTCGCTTAATGTCAATGTAATCTCACAAAACACTAATGATTTTAATTCATTATATTTTACACCCTCCTATAAAGGAGATAAAAAAATCTCACAATCTAAAGAGTCTTGTGTAGGTATGACATCTTATACTAAGCAAGAGATATCTTTGTCACAAAAGAAAGAAATATCTTACATTGATCAAGAGAGTATCTTGGCAAAACTTCTCTAAGATCACTTGATATCTCTCCCTCCAAGAACATGAAATAAATTTTACTACAAACATTCATTTTGTGCCTATCATAGAGTTCATGGTCATTCTACTAATGAATGTAGGGCTTTAAATAACGAAATTCAACATCTTCAGGAGTGTGGTGCTCTTCCTTGTGTTTAAGCAACTAATTCCTCTAATTGATACAAGTACTTTCATCCTATTTCACTCACCCTTTTCTTGCACTAAGTGGGGGTAAGGGGTTAGTTAGCCTCTTCCTCATATGTCACTTGTTGTTGTCTCTTTTGGTTAGTTGATCACCTTTCATGAACATATAAGAGCAAGCTTGGTATGTGGACGACATGCCTTAAGTTGGTTCGCATGTGAAATACTACCTTTTTCATGATGTAGCTTATTGGAAACATATGACTTCGCATAGGGCTTCCCAAATAGGATATCATGTATTCTTCTACTTTAAAGCAATTTCTCCTAGTAATGGTGTTAGCAACCACTTTAAAGTGGGGAAATACATCGACACTCTTGTTTCATTGTGCAATTTTATTTCTTCTTGTGATGCATCCCTTTCTTAGTGGTGTTGTTGGGTTTGATTCCCTCCAAGAACATGATATTTCTTTGAATTTTCCTCTCTTGGAGACATTAGGCATGAGTTCCCTAAGAAGAGACCTTGCACAAATTAAGCAAAATCCCTTTGAACAAATCTTCCACTATTTTGCATTTACAATGTCTATGAGTTTCAAGCATACGAAGTTTTGCTTGCCTCATGGAGCTTGAAGATCATTTTTGTGGTGCCTTATTAAAGTTATCAGGAGGTATAACTTTGGTATAGTTTGAGTTGGAAGCCCAATCCGAGGCATTACTTTCCCCATAGAAACTTATGTGTGTGTGAGCACATACCAGCCATGAGTGTGTGTCTCACCTTTTTAGGACTTCTCACCTAGTAGATAGCCAAGAGTTTTGTTGCCTCAAAGTGAGAATTCCTTGTTTTGGACAAATAGCCTAGATATGATCCACATTGTGTTGGGAAAATGGTCAAAGCTTGATCCACATTTTTATTGTTATTTTTGTTCTTCTTTCTTCCAATTATTGACATTGCATGATCATGTATCTTGATGCTACATATATTGTACACCTTGTGTGTGTCCTTTTGTGCATATGTTGGTTTTCTTGGGATCTTGGATCCTAGGGGCTTGATTGCCTCCTCGTTCTTTGTTATCCTAGACCATCCACATCAGCACACTCAGACCCCTCTTGAATGTCTACTTTAGTGTGAGTTTGAATCAAGTTCATCCTCTCACTCAAGTGGGGGCTAAGTGGAGTCACCAAAAAAGTCATATTTTCCTTGCTTAATTCAAGAATAATTAATGAAAAATTAGACTTAATGTCACCTTGGTCTAGTGTTGTGAGGTGTTTTACACATCCACACTAGGTCTTGGGCCCCTTTTCAAGCCAAATTAACTTAACTTTTACTTAATTTAATGTTGTAAAATTTATTTATTTACATATTCACATTGAATTTAGGGGGCTTGTAAATCAAGTGGACCTAATCTAGTGTTGTAATGTGTTTTACACATTCACATGGGATTTAGGCCCCTTCTAAGCTAAATAGACTCAATTTTTCCTCAATTTAGTGTTGTAAAGTGTATTTATTTACACTTTCACATTGGATTTTGGGACTCCTTGCATTTATGACCTTTATATCATCATTAATAGGCCCATTTGACCCTATATTGTGCATTCCAAGGCACATTTCCATCAAAAACCTGTTAAAATCAATATATAAACTTAAATTCTTCACTCCCTGATACTTTAGCATGAAAAATAGCCCCTGTGGGACCCATTTTCCACCTTGGGAAAATGAGTCCCATCTAGGTGGGACTCATTTGCATAGGATGACGAATGAGTCCCATTTGGCCTATTTTTAAGGCTTTGAGAAGGAAAAATGGGTTTTTAATTCAAATTTCTTCAATGTCGACCTTGGGGATCAAATTAACAGTCATGTGAGTGCATTTCCTATATAAAAAAGGTTCTAAATCATTATTTCATCAAGCCTACATGTTATCAATTCAAGCAAGCAAGAGTTAAGAATTTCAAGACTTCACAAGATTGTCACAAGAGCATTCAAGATCAATTCTAAGGCATTCAAGATCAGAATTCTTATCAATTGTTGCAAAAATTCAAGATCCATCATCATGGCAAGGTTTTAATTGCATTACTTCATATTCATCCTTCATTATCTTGTTTTGTCATTTGGTTTAATTACCTAAAAGGGGTTTGACCAAGGAAAACCCCTATTCCCCAATAGTCAACATTTTCTCTCTCTTTCCTTGTGTGATTACAAAGTTAGGTTCTTTGAAGACTTGGAGATCATTGAAGAATAGGTTACAAGGTTGTTGGAGTTGTCTCCCCATTTGCTAGGTCATCATCTTCACAAAAAGTCACCTACAAGTCTGAAATTAGTAGTTTCAGATCTAGAAATCAAGAGCAACAAGAAGACCAAACATTAAAGACCAGATTTTGACCTTCAAGTTTTAGAAAACCCTAAGTGGAATCATTCACCAAGATTGGCGAATGAGTCCCATTTTGGGTCAATTTTGAGATTTTTGCAGTTTCAGATACCCTTTTCTGAGAAACCTATTCATGTGCAGAAACCCCAATCTGGGACTGATTCACCCAGAATCTTGAATGAGTCCCACCAAGCCTAAAAGCAACAATTTCAGGATTTCAAAGCTTCATTCCATCTCTCTCTAGATTCTAGGTATACACTTTCAGTTTGGTAGATTTCTATTTTGTTTCATGGTCATTTGTAGGTCATTCATTGAAGCATTGCATCAAACTAGGGTTTTACATTTCATCTTTCATTGCATTGTCTTTCCAAGTCTAAACTTGGTGGTGAACCCCTCTTGTAATATGAAATCATATCCTAGGATACCTTATTTTCAAATCTCTCTCCACTAATCATTGGATTGAGATCTCTAAGGTGTCCTTGAGTGTGGCAATTGTGAAATAGGAACCCTATTCAGGGGAGCATCCATTTCCATTGACTGTAGTAGGAACTAAGACAAATCAAAATCATTGTCCTTATTAATGAAATATGTTGAATCGTTGAACATATGGATAGGGTTTTTCCATACTTTTCAGAAATGAAAGAAACTAACCGACATGATAAAACCCTATTTCCATTATTGTTAATAACTAAAATGAATATTTCATTGCGGTGTACTTCAAGAATTATTTGTTAAATAATCAAGAACATGTTGATATCTTTTATGCCATGTTATTGATCAATGGATGGTTGTCCCATAACTACATGTTATACTCTCGTGCCTCAAGTAATGTGATGCCCCTCACTGTCATGGAAAATTTAGGGTTGAAGGTGTCTAAGTCCTATGGAAAATGTTTTTTCGTATATTCATGTGAAGTTAATGTTATGGGAATTGTTAGCAATATAAAATTTAAATTGATCTCATATCCTAGGAAGTCATTTTTTATGTATATAATTATTATTGACTTCTTAGTTAAGTGGGGCATGCTACTATCAAGAATGTGGGTTGCTTGAATGGGTGGTAGTATACAAACTAACATATCTTATACTATTATTCTATTAGAAAGTTAGTTTGTTAAAATGTATATATAAAAGGTGTATAATATAATAGAAGACTAATACAAGATAGTTGATGAAGTACACTACATATACATTGAATTTTATCACTTAACTAGATTTTGTGGAGAGAGCACTAAATTTGTAGAACCTTTTCCTATTTCTAACCCCAATGAAAATAATGTCAACTAGTGGACTATGGTATTTTATGGTGCATGCTCTAAAGAAGGTGTAGGGAATATATGTCTTGTTTTTCCTAATGATGGAACATTTAAAATGCTTTCAAGTTAACATTTAAGTGTACAAATAATGTAGTAAAGTATGAGGCACTGAAGCTTGGCTTGAATATTACACAAAAAAATAAAACAAAATTCATCAAATTATTAGGAGACTTAAACATCATCACATTAAAGATAAGTATTTATGCAACAAATGATGATATTTTGAAAATATATAGGAATGAAATTGTGGATATGATATAAATTTTTGATATATTTAATATTGAATGAATTAAAAAAGAAATAAATAAAATGGTAGATGCTATAGCTATTGAGGCATCTATCGTTGATCTAAATTTTGTATTTTATCAATGTTATCTTAGTATTGAGGTCTTAACAAGATCGATTGTACCTAATAATGTATATAGTTGGTATGTGTACAATGACAACTACCATATTTATAGCTTGGTTGAAACAAGCTTGAAGATGGATGCTCCAATGGAGAATTGATGAAAATTGATGCAAAATTGCTAAAATTGATACAAATGGATTAAATTCTTATAAGGATTGCTATGAAAATGACTATAATGTAGGTGCTCTCAATGAATGTGGATGAATTGCTCAAGAAATGGAGGCTATTTATAGGAAAATTAAGTGAATCAATGGCCAAGATCAATTTGATTAATCAATAGATATAAATTGATGAGAGGAATTAACATGGATCAAGAATTCAATCCATGAAGGAGATTAAAAGTTGACATGGATTGATGAATTAATCAATGGTTCAAATTGATTTAAAGAAACACAAATCCTAAAATTTAGGAGGAATGTGCAAGATATTTCCATTTAAGAGGAAAATTGTTTGAATTTTAAATGGAGGAATATTCCATGGGAATGTTCCTTTGCAAGTGGAAGAAATTGGAGGGATGAAAGAAATTAGTCAATTAAATAATTAGAATATTATTTAATTGTGCAAGGTGGTGGAATTAAAAGATTTAATTAAAAAAAAATCTCATTTAATTAAAAAGAGGAATTAATGAAATTTAAATAAACAATTTTGATTATTTAATCAAGTGAGAGGACTTAAGGGATTTAATTAAACAATTTGCATTATTTAATTAAACATGATGAAAATTAGCCTGGAAGAGATTAATTAACCTAATAATGTTGAGTATTTGATTAATAGAAGAAACTAATGAATTTAATTAATCAATGGCTCAAATTGATTTGAAGAAACAAAAATCCTAAAATTTAGGAGGAATGTGCAAGATATTTCCATTTAAGAGGGAAATTGTTTGAATTTGAAGTGGAGGAATATTCCATTGGAATATTCCTTTGCAAGTGTGAGAAATTCGAGGGATGAAATTAGTTAAGTAAATAATTAGAATATTATTTAATTGTGCAAGGTGGTGGAATTAAAAGATTCAATTACACAATTTGCTCATTTAATTAAAAAGAGGAATTAATGAAATTTAATTAAATAATTCATATTATTTAATCAAATGAGAGGACTTAAGGTATTTAATTAAAAAAATTGTATTATTTAATTCAACATGATAAAAATTAGCTTGGAAGAGATGAATTAACCTAATAATTTTGATTATTTGATTAATATAAGAAACTGGTGATTTTAATTAAACAATTATGATTATTTAATTAAATAGTCGAAAGGGGTCGAATTAGGATGAAAACAGTGTTAGTAATCGAATTCAAATGCATGATATCGATCAGGATAATTTTAAGTGTCTACACAAACAAGTGAATTAGCTTAGATATAGCTTTCCCTATTGGATTAACATTGGAACAAAAACCAACTAGATTGGCTAACTACCTTAAGGGATAGCTAATCTAATAGGGCTTGATTCCCTTGTTGCATAGAGAGTATATTTGATTTGTTATATTAATTAACCTAATTAATATTTCACTAAATAGAAAAATATGAATGATTGAATAAACAATTTTTTTTTATAGAAACACATATAGATCTGGGAAATGTAGATTGAGAAGCACATGTAGATGAAATTTTAGCCTAAAATGGATGGGTAGGGTCATGGGTTCCCTAGTCTATGTGTTTTTCAAGTATTTAGGTGTCATATCACTCAATCATAGTCTACTCTTCACTATTATATAACCTATTGTTGATGAAAGTTTTGGATCTAACCTAAACACATGGAAAGAGGGGAAAGATTGTGTTGTATAGGATTTTTCCTTAGTCAAACCATAGTGTTGATGTTTCCACCTCTACAAAAGAAAATGATGATGGTAGAAAGTGCTTACCCTTGGTCGAGAAGAGGAAAAATAAAATAATAAATGATTGTAATAAATGAATAACAATTGATAAGGTTATTTTGGGTATGAAAACCTTGTTGAAGTTATCTCAAACTATGAGTTGCCACAAAGTTTTGATGGATAATGCATGATTTTTCATGAACACCTACAAGGGTTAGTCATATAAAATAATATATTATTGTAGCAAGCATGTAGAGAATAAGTCGCATGTATCTTCATAATTTGCACATAGTAATTGCTCATATTTTATAATAGATTATAGATTCATAATGCATGTTGTTCAAATAAGAGGGAAAATTATTTTTGTATGCATCCCAATTGATTTTATTAGAAATAGGTCGACTTGGGGTCATTTTAAAACACTCAAGGCTAACACTCAAAGTGATAGATATTTAAAATACACATCCTTAGGACTGGGTGTCCACGCCCATGTCCAAGACTTTTTGGATCCAAAAACTAGGGATGGTAAGGAATTTAATGTATATTCCCAATATGGACTCAAAATGGACACTTTTTTTTTATTAAATAGAAAGGAAAGGGTCCTGATCTCAAGAGTTCATCAGAAATTAAAAAAAACCAAAAAAAAAATTGGCAAAAAGGACGCAACCAACATAGGTATAGCCTAAGAAGGCATGCAAGCCAAACTAAAAGCACTTAAAACATTTATAAATATGCATGCAAGAAAAATAAAACCAAGCACTTGGGTCAGAGATGACTAAAATAAAATAGAAAAATAAACAACAATAGCCAACAACCATCACCCTTTAGGACCATTTATGAGGTCCCAATTCTCCTTCAACATGTCAAGGGAGTCCATCCAATCATTCTTTAGCTTGTCATTGCTACCTTTAGTTTGAAGAATACCCTCTTGGTTCTTACCTTGCTTCCTCCTTTGTTTTTTTTAATCTTGGATTGACTTGAGACAATACCAAAAATAGCTCTATGCATTATGCCATTTGTTATGGAAATTAAAATACAAAGGAATTTTGCATTACCATAATCTTTTCCATAATTTTATCAATATTTGACTCAATTATAGAGACATGGCTACGCGTGTCATTTATCTGCTCTTTTAGTTCTTTAAGAGTCTCCATGAAAGTCTCTTCCTCTTTCCCTATTTCCACCCTCTCATCTTCTTTGTTGCCATTGTTTTCCTCTTGGCTAGTCTCCATCTCATTCATTTATTCCATATTTACTTCTTCAAAATTTTCCCCTCCTTGTTATTTTCACCTTAATCATCATTATCCTTATCCACTTACTCCTCTTCATGCACACTATCTCCTAGATTTCCCTCTTCAAAGGGAGGAAAAAAATCCTCATCTGAAGAATACTTTTCCTCCTCAAATATGAGTTTTTTACCTTTATGTTCCTTTCCTTTGTTCTAATACCCAACACTATCCAAAAAAGTAGACCTATGACCTCTTGACTGAATAGGACCAAAACACCCACCACTCCTATCATTCTTATGGCCAAGGTCAAAATCATAAACAATTTCAATTGTTTCTCCCTTAGACACCTGACTTGTATTGGAGTCAAGTTTCTTCTTTTTAGAAATATGGAGATTAGAAGAGGGTTTTATTTTCTCTAAGGTAACTTTCATTAGCTCTTATTCAAGGTAAAGAATCAAGGCTTCAACAAATTTTTAGAGTACCCTTTTTAGATTTTAAAATTTTAGTCCCAAAAGAAGGGTTTTTTGGAGATAGATGGGGTTTATTTTCAATTAACTTAATCTCACATGGTTTAACAACAAAATTAGGCCTAGTTTGTGGGGTGGAGGAGAGAACAAACTTGTAGAGGGTTAAAATGTGCCCCTGATGAAGAAGGGGAGAAGCTCCATTTTCAATGCAATGATGAAGGGAGGAAAGAAGAAAAAAAGGTTCATTGATCCTCTCCTTATAAAAAAATATGGTTTAAAAGTGAGGAATGATACCCATGCATTGTCTTAAATCTACCTTCGAAAGTGAAGTAACTCATTACATGCAAACTTACTAGGCCAAAAGGAGTAGGAAACTTCTTCTTTTTTTAATCCATTTAGAAATCATTCAGGTTTTTCTCCTTCCTCAAAGAAATTATTGATAAATATATGATAATTTCCATTATTAATCTTATCCACCTTAATACCCTCATAGTTCAGTCTTGTTGTAATTGCAATGAGTTGGGGGGTCGCTGCAAAGTGAATACTACCAATGGAGACCTCACCATTCTTCCATGAATTGTAGAACATGGAAGTAAGCACAACATTGTAGCCTTGCCTTACATGAAAGAAAGGAGTTAGCCCAACCTTCTCAAATATTTGCTATAGTTCCACATTTTTTGTAGCACAATGCATGATAACAACTTTGAACATTTTCTCTGACCACCCATGATTCTCTTTCCAACCTTACCAAACATAGACTTATTGTCTAATAAACCAATCACCTTACTGAAAAGAGAGCATGGATTGAAATTGAGGATATAATGTTTACTATCAAGGGAAGCCTTGCAACTTAAATTAGAAAAATCACATGTCCTTCTATGACTTGGATGAGTAATAGAATCCCCCTGATAATAATTCCACTTGTCATGAATGTAGTTCCCACTAGTACTATAATTAATATTAAACTTATTATTTTTCATCCTTCCCAAAATATAATGAATATGATTTTAAATATCATTCATGTAGAGAATTAAATTCCCACACATGTGGGGTTGATCCCGTAGTGTGTTGGTTAAGTTGTGGAACTGTTGATATTTCCACCAAGGTTAAAATTCTTGATGGGCTACCATGATCATAGTCTTGTTCCTTCATTGATCTAGTGTGCTCATAGATTATGAACCGTTATAGTGTTCATGCCGATGATTTCATAGGAATTCAAGCTTGTGCCAAACCCTCACTGGGTTGGTGTGCTCACGACCTCTGTGATCTCACTGGGCTACATTGCTCATGGGTCTAGTTGGTCATTGTGCATTCATGTCAAGGACGAGGTCCCCTATTTGTGGCCTCACTAGTTCATAGCTCTAGTCAAAAGTGTTCACCGATCAAAAAAAATTCTCACACATGTAAGAGAGGGCATATCTTTTTGAATTATCATTAGGATTTATGAAAAGAGTTAAAATCCCTCTCAAACTATTATCTATAATAATGATAATAACATCCTTCTCATTGTAATCACAACTTAAACTTTTCTAACTTGAATATAACCTATAATTTTTAGTCCCCTTCTCTTTCCAAAATAAAATACTTTTTCCTCCTCAATAATTGCTAGATTTAACTACATACTCTTTCTTCGTAAATATATCTTACTCCTTTTAGTACTATTAACTATATACCAATAATCTCCAGTCCCCATCTTACTCCTAATATCCAATATCTAATCAAATATCATTGTTACAATTATTAAAACCCTCTTTAGCTCCAATTCTTTCATTTGAAATTATCTCCTTAATTTTTGGTGGGATTTGATCATAGTCCCAACAAACCCATTAAGGTAAAGAAATTCCTTCATTGGATGCTACATCCATATCCATATTTCCTTCCTTGTAAGTGTGAATAATAGTGGACTGAAGGAAATTCCCTATCAAAATTCTAATTTTTTTTAGATGGAGGGTACCTCACCTTAGGCATTAAATGACCTTTATTGTACTTCTCATAGGTCTGGTACAAGAGGTCCATCCTAGGTGGAAGTGAACCAATGGGTGTAGGCCAAAAGTGGTCTAGAGAATAGCTTCCACATGCAATTGGCGGTTTATAATCGGTGTCATGGATTACATGCACTAAACCCTCATGGATAAATTTCAAACACTTATGCATGACCGAGGGAAATGCATTCATAGCGACCAACCATGGGATACCCAATTTCACCCTAAAGATTTTGGACCTCAGGATTATGTCAAAAAGCAAGCTTACTGACTTAGGTCCAACAAGGACTAACAAGGTGATGCTACACAGGGGAGGTGTGGAAAGTATGTTGTGTATGGATGGTACTTTGAGGTGTATCATACCCATCTTTATGTAGGAAATTGATCAACATAATCTCCTTAGTTATGATATTCACTCGACATGTCAAGTCAACAAGAACACCTGTTATAGTTTTTCTATTTCGTGTAGGGATGTAAAGAGGAGATGGCTCTCTGTTACAACCCATTGGTAGGTCCTACAAGGTAAAATTTATTATAGGATAACTAATCATAGGCTACATGGAAGGGATAGGCAGATTCAAAAAGGAAGTCATCACGTACACTAACAAACACCTACATAGAGCCCCCAAAGGTTTGCAATTAGATAGTGACCGAACTAAGGCTTTATTCCATAATGCCTACAAAACCTTCTAACTATGCCTACTAGGGGTTGTAGGTTGGGTTGTAAGGTGAAACAAATCACAACACTCACACCTACAATGCTCCTAGGATACAAGGAAAGGACCTTTCAGCACTGCTAAACGAAACCAAAATGGTTCACATCGGGTTCACCAAAAATGTAAGAGGGGGACCAGCCACCAAGGCTCCGGGTCATGGAGAGCTGAGAGTGGAGGGATGCCCCAACTTACCTCAAGCTAATGGATTTCTTGGACAAGAATTGAGAATGAAGAGAACTTTGAAGTGTTTATGTCACTCTACAGATCTAAAAATCTATTTGGGGCTAGACGAGCCAGTTTTCAGAGTTCAAACTACACCTCAAATAGCTCTCTATTTGAGGATGGTAGCATGGGTTTAGGATAACAGCATGGTGCATTGGCATCTGTCTTGCATGATGGAATTCATATGGGCAGTGAAAAATACTACAAACCTGTTTAACAACGTAGCTAACTAGTTTTAAAGAAATGAGCAGAATTATGAAGTACGAAAAGTATGTAAATGATAAAATAAGTAGATGAAGACAAGGGTCATGAATATCAACTCACTAAAGCACCAATTTTCTATTGAGATCCACACTCATGTTCACCTACACACAAGAAAGAGGGGGAAAATGTTGGGTTGTATAGGGGTTTGCCTTAGTAAAACCCCTGCTTTGGTGTTTCCACCTCCACAGACATCTAGAAAAGCCACAAAGTAGAAAGTGTGATAAAAGAAAGCACTGAACACTAAAAAAGATGCTACGCTACTCTATTAAAGAACAAAAGGAAAAATATAGTGATGCAATACCACCTCCACCCAAAGGCACTCAAGGCTAATGAAGGGAGAATGCAAGGCAATGAGCTTGGAAAAGTTGATGCAACCGCAGTAGTGACAAAGGGAGGTCTTGCAAGACTTCAAACTCACAACTTCTATGGCAGGACCACATGTGCAAAGATGAAATTGATGGAGTAACAAGCTTGCTTGCTAGAATGCTTAATGGAGTTGTGAAAGTTGCTAGAATTGTGAGTAGAATGTTGAAGAGATTGTGAAAGATGGAATGAATTGTAAAGGCGGATGAAGTTATTGTGAAATAAATGCCTTTGAAGACCAAAATGGAAGAGAAGAAGCCATTTTCAGGTTGGTTGGGCACATAGAGGCATTACAATTCATCCCCAATGAGGAGTGTAACATCCATGTGGACTCCAGAGGTAGGAATCTGTCAGGGATGGTAGCGCATCGTGCAGACATCTACATGCCGCACTCACATCCTTGATGAAAATTCCCCCACCAACACACAAAACACATACCAATTAGATGGAAGGTAGGTGGGTGATGTGGAATTTTTCCTTCGGGTTTGAACTAAGGTGAGGGGATGTAAAAGGGGAGCTTACACAAGGGGTGTAAATTCACTCCTATACACAATGTCATTTACAAAAAATTGTCAATTTGGAAAGAAACTAAGGAGTAGTTTCAAGGGAAAGGAACAATATGCTACCGAACTACTATAATTAATACATATAGATCTCTATGGTCCTGCAAGGGTGAGAAGTCTTCAAGGTGATGGTTATTTCATGTTTTTGATTGATGATTACTCTAGAATGACATGGGTTACTTTTCTTAGAGAGAAATCTAATGCACTAGATAGATTTAAATAATTTAAAGCTATGTTTGAGAATCAAATATATTTGAAAATCAATTTTTTGAGGTTTGATAGAGGTGGAGAATCCACCTCCAATGATTTTAACATGTTTTTTGAATTCATGGGATAAAGAGACACTTATCTACCCCTAGAACTCCTTAGTAAAATGGAGTGGTTGAAAGGAAAAATTGGACTATTCAAGAAGCTACTAGGACTATGATGTAATAAGCTAACCTATAGGAAGCCTACTGGAGAGAAGCAATACATACTATTGTTTACATACTTAATAAAGTTCAAGCTAAAGCTAACAACACAGACTCCCTATGAGTTATGGTATGGAAGGATTCCTACTATCAAGTACTTTAGAGTATTTGGAAGCAAGTGTTATATCTAAAGAGATGAAAAAAACTTAGGGAAGTTTGATGCAAGGCATGATGAAGGTATTGCAGTGATGAAAAAAGAATCCCTTTTCCTCACTTAATTTGGGAATAATTGATAAGATTAGTTAAGTGATGCATTAATTTGGTGTTGTAATATGTTTTATATATTCACATTAAATTTTGGGCCCTTTTCATTAAAATATGGCTTCTTTATGCCTTAATTGATCCTATTTTACATCCACAAGCCTTATTAAATGTATTTTTTCTTAAGATAATCCTGAAATTTAATAAATGACCAATCATTATTCAATATTTGAGGTTGTGTGTTCCATATTTAGTGATCTAAGACTCATACACCACCTTGGACATATGGGTCCCTCCTAGGTCTTGGGACATGATTTCAAATTTCACATTGAACAAGCCACTTCTTGGAGCTTGTATCACATTTTAAGACATGGGGACTCATACGCCTCAACTAGTGTATGAGTCCCACTTTAACTATGACCTAATTTAAATCAAATTCTTGGTGGGATTTTATTATCCTAGATCTAATGTTAGCTTGTAGTGTTATAATTTTAGGAAATTTGGCATAAAAAAGTATAAATACTAGCTCATTTCACATAATTTCACCTAGAAATTTGGATTCAAGCATCCTAATATTTTACAAGAGCATCATAGCGTATTCAAGAGCATTGAAAAAGGAATTCAAGGGAAGATTTGTAGAAGATTGTTGCAGCAATCAAGATCCATCATCATGTCGAAGGCTTGATGCATCACGCATGTGGTTTTGAGCTAATATTGTGATGTATTGTTCAAGATCAATTCAAGTATTCAAAGGCATTATGTCTCATCAAGAATCATGATCAAGATCTACATCCATTGAGGCCACTTCATTCTTTTTTGCAGATCTACAAGGTTCTATTATTTTATCTCATGTTTCATGTTTCATTTCATTCATGCTTCATTTATCATTAAGGTTTGATTACCAAAAGGGGGTTTGACCAAGGAAAATCCCTATTCCATAACAAAAAAAAAAATTCTTCCCTCTCTTTGTATGTTGTAGGTTTATAGGTTGAAGAAAAAGTGGATTTGAAGCTTTCAAGAGTGCTGAGATTGCAAAGTTGCAAAAGTTGTCTTAAGAAGTTGTCAAGGCTCACAGAAACTCAAATATAGAGAAAGATATCCAACTTATTTATATGAAACTAGAGGGAAAGTGCTTATTTAATCTATACTCAAAGGCTCACAAAGTTTCAGTTCAAAATTCTGCTACTAGGAAACTTTGCAAAAAAGTTGAACACTTTGCAATTGTTTGGGCGTATGAGTCCCAATACAACCTTTTTTCCAAATTTCTACATATTCAAACCGGTCACAAGGAGGTTCCAGAGTCTTCCTAGAAACCATAAATTGGGACTAAATCACCCATCTTGGCGTATAAGTTCCACTGCACTTTAAAACAATAATTTTTTAGGGTTTTCGGACCTTGTTTTTATCTCTCCATTTTTTCAGGTACTTTTTTGTTTCATGATGTTTCTCAATTTTATTTAATCCTTTTAAGTTTCTAGGTTTTATTGCATTAGAGTTTGTATTTCTCCTTTGAAACTTCATTTTAATGGTGAACCCTCATTTAATCACACCTAAGGAAACCACCCTTAGTCCTTCCCTCAATTGAGTCACTTGGTTAAAGGATCCTAGTTTCCCAATGGTTAAAGTGTGAAATACTAATTTCTCTCCCAAGAGGTGGAACCCTATATCCGTTTAATCATTTTTGGTGAACCTGACATTTGGATCCTTTACTTTTGATTTAGAGAACATTGCATTCCTAGATCTAACTTACATTAACTTTGCATTAGATCTTACATTATTTAAATTTTATTTAGGGCTTTTAAATACTGTATTAGTGAAAAGTGCATATAGGTTGCATTTTTTGTATTTTTCATCATTCAATTTCATTGAAAATCTGTAATTGCAAATAGTCAAGTCAACATACAACTTAGACACCCTAGAATCAACTCATAATTTACTAATTCAGGTTTAGTAACCCTAATCAAGACTCATTTTCCCATCTAGGCGATTTAGTCCTTGTATAGGTCTTTTCTCTTGATTTTTGGGAATTTTGTGTTGTCTATTTTTCACTATATGAACCTTCCAAAAACCTTAGGTGGGGCTCATTCTCCGATATGGGCGTATTAGTCCTCAGTGGCCTACAAAAACCAACATTTTTGAGCTTTGTTGTGGTTTTTTGCACTTCCTAGGCTTGTTGGTAACCTATTGTATCAGTCTGCAAAGTTTTGGGAATCTCTATTTTATGTATCTAGGTAAAATCATCCATTTAATGTAGTCATTTTTAAAAAATCATTTCAAAATATCATTTCAATCTTCAAATCTGTAGGGCAATTGTTGGCATTTCAAAAGCATTGCATAATTTAGATAGCTTACTTTTTCATGTCAACATGTTTCCTTTTTAAGCATTTAGTATCCATAGAGTATCGAATGGCTTGTATGATTCAATTTTCCCTACTCATGGGCATAACCTAGGAAAACAAAATAAAACCTTTGACAAGCATGTTGGCTACCCTCTAGTATCTATCGAATTTGAAATAATGTTGTAACACAAGAGGATGCAAGCATAAGCAATCATAACAATCATTATTATTCTTCTCCTGATACCTCTCCTATTAGTGATGAAGGTATCTTTGTGAAAGAAGAAACAATCATTGAGAATCATGAAAGTCTTGATTGTCCCTCTCCCCCTCCCCCTTTGGAAGATATTATGACACAAGAAGATGAGATCATTGCCACTACTTTACTTAGCCTACATTCATCTCCCAACACCTCCCCTACTTTTGAGAATACTTTATTGAAAGAAGATACAATCGTGAACCATCATGAAAATTACATTTGCATGAAGAGGCTATATTGGGGTTAAGAGATCCAATGATTGAAAGTTATAGCATTATTTCTCTCTTTTCTAATGTCCCTAACATTTGGAAGGGTCTATTTGAACAAAAGGATCCAATCATTAGTAAGCTTGATATTCATAGTTGTTCTTCCCTTGATGCCTCCCCTATTTGTGATGAAGCTACTTTACAAAAATTAACCATTAAATGCAATGAACCCTTTTTGCTCCTCTCCTACTAGGGTAGATATTATGGCACAAGAGAATGAGACATTATAGAAAAAGGATGAAATCATGGACAATTGAAACAATAAAATTTGTGAAGAAGATACCTTGGTCTTAGAAGATCCAATTGATGAGAGTCATGAGAATCTTATTTGTCTCTCTTCTCCTAGGGAAAACCTTATTGAACAAGAGAATTTCATCATTGATAAGCAACAAAATCCAATCATTGATAACTCCCTTACTTGTGATGAATTTTAGAAGAACCAACCTTTGAATGTCAAGAACATCTAGTTTGTAGTTCTCCTTAAAACTATCCTACTAGGGAGGATATCATGGTGCAAGAAAATGAGAACATTGACATGTTTCTTTCAAACAATAGTGATGTGACTTCCTTAGATAAAGATGATGAAGTGAAATTAGACTCTCCTTCACTAAGAGATAATAAAAATAAAGATAACTCTTCTGAGGTTATGCACATTAGATATCCCTTGAATTACTCTCTTGGGCCTAAATTTATCCTTTACCCACCCTCAAACCAACCACAAACTCAAAACAAACCCATCCTCATCCTCGAACCATTGAAGAATAATACGTTGTAGCAGTCGAGTTCCAATACCATTTCTCATACATATAACACTAGAAACAATCCGCAACCAAGACAAACAACTCCAACATCCCTCCCATTACCTCAACCTATCTTGCCTAGTGCCCCTTGTTTGACTTACATAATGGAAAGGAGTATGACCTTGTTGAAAAAATTAAGAATACTCTTGCTAAGATATCCTTATGGGACCTTATTCAAGCCTCCCCTCATTATCATAACATGATTCAAAGTGCCTTACAACAAGTTCCTACCCCTTCTAATGTGCAATCAAATGAAGTAGCAATCCAAATTCAAGCTATAACTTTGCTCAACTTAGGCATTACTTTCCATCAAGATGAGTTACCTCCGCTAGAAGTACAAAAAAAAAATGAAGGTGTAACTCTTTTGGATAAGCTTGGCATGAATAAATAAAGACTTGAACCAGATTCCTTATTGATTTGAGGATTTGAGAATGTAGGAAAAAAACCGCTTGGAGTGATCACATTCTTTATTAAAGTTGACAAAGTTACATTACAAACCTCAATCCATGTTATGCCTCATGATCTTTCATACAACCTCCTTTTAGGAAGACCATGGATTCATGAGATGCATGTAGAGCCTTCATCTCTTCATCATAAAATGCAGTATGTTTAAAACAACAAAATGCATTCAATCGATGTTGACTCTGTTAGCTCTCAAAAATGTAGGCTGAATGCCTCAAGAGGCTACCAATCTCTTGATATGCTTTAGGGTAACAAACAAGGTCAAAAAGCTTTCAACCTTCTACTCTTCAGGTGCTGCCAGACCTAGGCGGGTATACATATCTGAATGAAGCAGACTTGTCTTATGATTATCTTTCTTGCACAATGATTTGTCCACAATGGCAGATGGTAGTGAACAAATGAAACCAAACTTGATAGCAATAACAAAAGAAATTTTCTAATCTAAATCCTAAAATGCTCAATTAACAGATGTAAAGAAACTGAATGAATCAAATGATGAAATGCAGAGACCAGTGCCTTATTGGGTATGTGGAGTCCAATGAAATAGAAATAGGCAACTTATTCTAGCAGAAACTCAAATTGCTGGCCTATTTTCTATTTATACTTGTATAAAAATGCAAGATTATAACTACTAAGCTCTACTTTAATAATCCAAATGAATCTCCCTGATTACTGTGATCAACCAAAAGGATTTAATCTCTTCTTGAGAGAACCAGTTAATTAACCACACAGATACAGTAAATGTGCACTGATAAACTAAAAATAAACTTTTTATATCAATTTAAACAACTAAAAAGAATCAACTTGGAGACAGCTTAGCAATGCTTTTCAATAAACTCAACAGACAATTGACACCAAAAATAACCTGCCACATCAACTGAATTTCATTGAAATCACCATTTGAAAACATGCAACATAGCCTCTATTCTGAGAAATTTATTCTACTGTATCCATCTCTACCTATTGTATCTAATCTAAAAATTTGATCCCCTCAATTACAATCGGGAGTGCATATTTATACACCAGTGTTAGGAATCATATCACTTCCAAATCATGTCAGCCAACCATTATAATCGGGAAAATCCCCATGTCGGCCTACAACTGTATTTAGCAATCCTTATGTCGGCCATAGCGTTAGAGTCTTTTTTAATCATCACTGAACAGTTGCCAAGACAATGCTGAAAGTATGTCGAAGGCAATTATAACGCTATCATCCTATGCTCCTGGTGCTTCGTTCATAGTCGTTGTAAAAATCTGATATCGGAGAGACCCACATAGACCTCATCATGTTCTACCGTAAGTCTTCATCTACCATGTATGTCACCGTGACATAAGGATTATCTCACCGAAATACAACCCTCGTTTCATCCGCTTCACTGTGACTTTCAAAGTCGGGGAGACATTATATAGATCGCTTTATGTTTCCCCGATATTTTCCTTCATCCACCCTGAGTCACTAAGACAAGAGAAAACTCACGCCAAGAAGCATATCTCATTTGCATTCACCAAGACAATTCAAAATCGGGGAGAGGTCCCAAAGAATCCACTAAGTCATACCGAAACATCGTGAGCACACTTAGATCGCCAAGAGAAAACAAATCTCACACCGACAGAGACCTTAAGCCCTTTTTATCGGTGAGACCCAACAAAGTCATTATGACGTTTCACCAAATCTAGTAACCCATATCGATAAGTCAATCACTCCACCATTGGTTGGCAAGATAAGAAGACTTCACCAAGACACAATGTCGAATACTATGACTCTAGCCAAAATAGATCCGCATGAGAAAATCAGTAGGATATATCAAGTTTGTTATAACATTACACCGATGCAAAGACTCACACCGATAGGCATCCACTTTCACCGGTCGGTAAGACAAAACAATCTCGCTGTGACATTACATCGATGCCCAAACTCTTACCGATATATGTATCCTCTTGTCGCCAAAACAATACGAAAGTCATGCCGAATGATGAATGCACAAAACTTGTGATCATCGTGACATCGGATGAGTCTTGCCGATAGGAAATACAGACTCATACAAGTAGAAATATGAATCGGGAAACCCTTGACCATCACAAGCCAATACGAACAAGAATATGAAAAATGCATGACACGATGGAACCAATGAGGAAAATATGGACAAAATATGAGCAAAATGACATGAAAACAAACCCATGTGCTTATGATGAGGACCCATATGGAAACTTAGGGTTATGGAAAACATGTGAAAATATTCAAAAATTTACAATCCCAACAGTGGCTCCATCTGGGGATGAATGATAGCAAGATCATTGCAAGGATCCAGAATCTTTGGGTGAGTAGACCAGACCAAACACAAAATGAGAAAAATGAAAATGGACTAGAAGCATGATGGAATGAATGAAAAATGAATGCAAGATGGAGGGGAACCAAAACCCTAAACTACTGTGCATGGAAATTTTTTTAAAGAGGATAAGCAAGAGTTGTCCAGGCACTAGCAACCCTTAATCCTCTGTATTTTAATTTCACCTATCCTGAGCTGTTACGATCTAAAACTCAAACCAAGCTTTCCCCTATCAAATACCTTGTTCTGTCTTGAGTTCATCAGATTCTTCTTGAAGATACTCATGCAATCTTTCCTGTCACTGTTATTGCAAATTCTTAGAGTATCATCATGCTCGGTTTGGCCCAAAATCCCAACACCATTCAGCAATTTGAATTCTTCATCATCATGGGACAAACCCCTGTTATTTTCAACAAAAAAATGCATGCATATTCCATGCAAAATTCCTCATTATCTTTCTCATTGTTATGTATTATGAAACATTCTCCCAACTGTATTGAAAATTGACCATCAAGGTGATTCTCTTAAGAATCAAAAAATCATGTCATATCAATGTTGTCTGAAACAAACAAATCTGAGACCTTTTGCACCTCTTTGACACTACCATTTGGATACAACACTAGATTATGACTCATATCTTCAATATTAAGCATATATGAACCAATCAAATCTGGACCACTATCATCCTTGGTATGCAGATAAAATTCTTCTCCACATGAGTTAGAAATTTCAAAATCACATACCTCTTCTTGAACAGACACGTGCATTTGGTCAACTCCAAAAATTTCACCATCAATTGGACACGGAGCTTCAAGACCACCCTAATGTATATATCTCTGATAATCAAGAGTTAACAAATCCAAAATTTGCTCACTGCTAAGTGAACATGTTTCTACATTTTCATTACTACAATATTTACTTTTTTCATCATCAAAAAGAGGCCCAGGATCATCAAAGAATGGAAAATCAGAAACATTACCAGCACAGTCATTTGCTCCATAACTTGACACATCCCCTTGTTCATCTAAAAATACATTTTGCTCAACATCAATTGGATCTGAAAATACCTAAAATTCATTCTTGGGCAAACCTTTGAAAAATATTATCTGATCCTCTTTTAAATCTTCATCATGCAATGGGCTGAAAATTTTTGGAAACCATTCTCAAACTTACAAACCTCTTCTTCATTGAATGTGTCTTCATGGCTTTCAACTACAGCTGGAGGTATTGTATATTCACTATCAAATGAATCAACATTTCCCATTGCCTCTTCATCCTGATCTTCATAAGAGGTAGAAGAATCCCCTTGCTACAAATCAAAATCCATAGGTGCATCTTTACAATCTGAATATTTACTGGATTCCTAACAACATGCGTTGCCTTCCCTGTCACAATCTGTTATGCAAGAGAGATATTTTGTACCTTCATCTTCATCATGCAAGCCATCACAAGAATCATACTAGATTGTACATATCTCATCTTCTATTGGATGCATTGTTTGATCAATTTCTCTATACTCATCAGAAATACAATCATTGGAATCAACATTGACAGTGTTCTCATACCTTATCTTCTCCATGGCATCAATGAATTTATTCAAGTGATCACAGGCATGCTGCATTGATGACTCTGACCAATAAGCCGATTCAAGCTCCCATGCTTTCATGAATTGTGCAACAAAAATAGGTCTTGTAGGCTTACAATCAGGAGGCAATTGCATACAGACACTTATCATCCTATTGTATAGAGAAGTCAAATCTTCTCCTTCATACTTCCTTATGCCAAGAAATGCATCAAAGGGGTAAATTCCATACTTTGATTGTGTGCTGGAGTCTTGGCTTTGAGTATACACATACTCAACTTCTTCTTCTTCAAATTGTTGATCCTGGCATACATATTGCTGCAAATTCTGATTTTCTTGAATCTCCAATAACCCATGGGAAGCCCAATTTGGTGTAGACAAATCTCCATATTGCTCGAGAAATCGATCTTGAAATCCTTGGAGAGATTTAATAGAAGCTACCGGTAGGCTGTTGAACCAATCCCTAGCATCTTCAATAAGTGATATCATAAACAGCCTCATATGTAAATCCTCATATGGCATATCCAAGCCCTCGATGAAATCATTGAAGCTCCTCAAAATGATCCTCAACAGTGATTACGTTACTCCCTGTAAACTTAGGGACAAGGCTTCTCCAATTCATATTCATAGGGCAAGGGTACCGTTGAAACCCTGTCAGGTCGAATTGCTTGATCATTGTTCTGCATAGATGGGGAGGGATAGGTGGGTACTGATATTGGTACATCAGACAATAGTGTTGTGTGTTATGCTGTGGAACATACTGCTGACCATGAGGTGGCTGTGGTGAGTACATATTTTGTTGTGCATGACATGCACTGTCTCCATTGTAGAAATTTCCAATTGTATAATCAAGCGCTTGAGGGGCCCAATAACTTCCTACATTTGTGTAATCATTTGTTCCATATACAAATTCCATTCTTCATCAAAAAAATTTTAGAGTCGCCACCTACTTTTCCAAAAGTAGGAAAATGATTATTTCTGATCTTTCCCCAGCAAAATCACCCTTTCTGAAATTTCTCAAATTACAACCTTTCGTTCAATGACTCTATATGATGGTCTTCAACTGAATTTTCTAATGTTTGTCCCTAGCAGAGTCGCCAATTTGTTAGCTCTCAAAAATACAGGCTGAGTGCCTCAAGAGGCTACCAATCTCTTGATACACTTTAGGATAACAGACAAGGTCAAAAAGCTTTCAATCTTCTACTCTTCAGGTGTTGCTAGACCTAGGTTGGTATACCTATCTAAATGAAGCAAACTTGTCTTATGATTATCTTTCTTGCACAATGATTTGTCCACAATGGCAGATGGTAGTGAACAAATGAAACCAAACTTGATAGCAATAACAAAAGCAATTTTCTAATCTAAATCCTAAAATTCTCAATTAACAGATGTAAAGAAACTGAATGAATCAAATGATGAAATGCAGATACCAGTGCCTTATTGGGTATGCGGAGTCCAATGAAATAGAAATAGGCAACTTATTTTGGTAGAAACTCAAATTGTTGGCATATGTTATGTTTATATTTGTATAAACATGCAAGATTATAACTACTAAGCTCTACTTTAATCATCCAGATGAATCTCCCTGATTACTGTGATCAACCAAAAGGATTTAATCTCTTCTTGAGAGAACTAGTTAATTAACCACACAGATACAGCAAATGTGCACTAATAAACTGAAAATAAACTTGTTATATCAATTTAAACAACCATAAAGAATCAACTTGGAGAAAACTTAGCAATGCTTTTCAATAAACTCAACAGACAATTGACACCAAAAATAACCTGCCACATCAACTGAATTTCATTGAAATTGCCATTTGAAAACATGCAACATAGCCTCTATTCTGAGAAATTTATTCTACTGTATCCATCTCTACCTATTGTATCTAATCTAAAAATCTGATCCCCTCAATTACAATCGGGAGTGCATAATTATACACTAGCATTAGGAATCATATCGCTTCCAAATCATGTCAGCCAACCGTTATAATCGAGAAAATCCCCATGTCGGCCTGCAACTGTATTTAGCAATTCTTATGTCGGCCATAGCATTAGAGTCTTTGTTAATCATCACTGAACAGTCACCAAGACAACGCTGAAAGTATGCCGAAGGCAATTATAACGCTATCATCCCGTGCTCCTGGTGCTTCGTTCACAGTCACCATAACAATCTGATATCGGAGAGACCCACGTAGACCTCATCATGTTCTACCGTAATTCTTCATCTATCATGTATGTCACCGTGACATAAGGATTATCTCACCAAAATGCAACCCTCATTTCATCTTCTTCACTGTGACTTTCAAAGTCGGGGAGACGTTATATAGATCGCTTTATGTTTCCCTGAGATTTTCCTTCATCCACCCTAAGTCGCTGAGACAAGAGAAAACTCACACCGAGAAGCATATCCCATTTGCATTTTCCAAGACAATTCAAAATCAGGGAGAGGTCCCAAAGAATCCACTAAGTCATACTGAAACATCCTGAGCACACTTAAATTGCCAAGAGAAAACAAATCTCACACTGACAGAGACCTTAAGCTCTTTTTATCGGTGAGACCCAACAAATTCATTATGACATTTCACTGAAGCCAGTAACCCATACCGATAAGTCAATCACTCCACCATCGGTCGGCAAGATAAGAAGACTTCGCCAATACACAATGCTGAATACTATAACTCTAGCCAAAATAGATCCACATGAGAAAATTGGTAAGATATATCAAGTTCGTTATAACATTACACCGATGCAAAGACTCACACCGATAGGCATCCACTTTCACTGATCGGTAAGACAAAACAATCTTGTTGTGACATTACATCAACACCCAAACTCTTACCGATATATGTATCCTCCTATCGCCAAAATAATGCGAAAGTCATGCCGAATGATGAATGCACAAAACTTGTGATCGCCGTGACATCGGATAAGTCTTTCGGATAGGAAATACAGACTCATACAAGTAGAAATATGAATCGGGAAACCCTTGACCATCACAAGTCGATACGAACAAGAATATGAAAAATGCATGACACGATGGAACCAATGAGGCAAATATGGACAAAATGTGAGCAAAATGACATGAAATCAAACCCATGTGCTTATGATGAGGACCCATATGGAAACTTAGGGCTATGGAAAACATGTGAAAATATTCAAAAATTTACAGTCCCAACAGACCCTGAACCAAAAATTTGTTTGAACATTGAGAAAGAAAAGGAAAATCCTTTGAAAACATTGGCAACAACTATACAAGTGGAACCCATACAAGAAGAACAAAAAGATAGGTGTCCTAAACCCTTCACAATGTTATCACTACATGATTTGGGATCATTGGGTTTCACACCTAAATTTGATGGGCGATTGAAGATCATAACAAAAGATTCTGAAAAGAAAGAAGAACCAGTCATAATGTCAACACAAAATTTGAAAGCATCCACTTCAACCACTTTAGAAGAATCAAATTACACAGAAAACTTTGATGAAGTTGATTATGAGCAACCACTGAATCCAAAAGAAATGAAAAATCTCTATGGAAAAGGTTATGAACTTATGAACAACTTTTTTATAGTGGAAAATGATGTAGAATAAGTTATATGTGTCCCTATAGAGCCTAATACACAAGAAATGACTAATGGTCTTGGTTATTGTACCTCGAAAGAAACAAACAAGCCTTCACTCAATGTCAACACTCTTACAAAGGATTCTTCTAAGCCAAATTTTACATTAGTGCATCCTAAACTGATCAAAACTAGTGGTCTTGGTTATTTTCCTTTGAAAGAAATGAAAGAAACAATTAAAAATTTACTTAATATCAATGTCATCACACAAAGCACTAACGATTGGAGTTCATCAAATTTTACACCCTCCTTTCAAGGAGAGAACAAAATCTCACAATCTAAAGAGCCTTGTGTAAGTATGACATCTTGTACTAAGCAAGCGATATCTTTGTTGCAAAAAAAAGGAAAATCCTCTACTATTGATCAAGAGGGTATCTTGTCGAGACTCCTCCAAGATCATTTTCTATCTCTCCCTCTGAGAACATGAAAGAAATTTTACTACAAGAGTTTATTTTGTGCATATCATAGAGTTCATGGTCATTCTACAAATGAATGTAAGGCTTTGATTAATTGAATTCAACATCTTAAGTATTGTGGTGCTCTTCCTTGTGTTGAGCCACCTAGTTCCTCAAATCGATATTGATTTCCAAGTTTTTCAATAGTCACCTTGACTCACCCTTTTCTTGCACTAAGTGAGGGAAAGGGGGTTAGGTAGCCTTATCCTCATATGGAACTTGACATTGTCTCTTTTGGATAGTTTACCTCCTTCCATGTATATATAAGAGAAAGCTTGGGATGTGGATGGCATGCCTTAATTTGGCCCGCATGTGAAGTACTAAGATATCTTTATTTGTTGCATTTTGAGAGAAACCCTTTATTCATGATGTAGTTTCATTTGAGAACATATGACTTGGCATAGGGCTTTCCAAATAAGCTCTCATTTCTTCTTCTACTTTAAATAAATTTCTCACAACAATGGTGTTAGCAATTACTTTAAAGTGGGGGCATACATCAACACTCATGTTTCACTATGTGATTTTATTTATTCTTGTGATGCATCCTTTTTTCGGTGGTGACATTGGATGTGATGTCCTTCAAGAGTGTGATCTCTCTTAGTATACTATATTACTCTTAGTGGCTTGATGCAACACACTGCATCCCCTAATTTGTGAATCTTCTATTCTTCAGTTGGTCCTCTCTTGGAGACATTATGCATGTTGTTCCCTAAGTTAAGACCTTACATGAACTAAGAAAAACCCATTTCAACATACCTTACACTACCTTTTGCATTTACAATCATTTTTATATGGCCACATTGCATAACACACTTTGCTTTCCTGTGGAGCCATCCTATTTGTTCATGGGTGTTAGCTTACAAAAGTTTTTCTTGCCTCATGAATCCTAATGTTCATGCTGTGTGGTTCCTTGTCAAAGTTATTAGGAGGTATAGCTTTGGTATGGTTAGAATATAGGATCTGATCTTGGGCACGAATTTCCCATAGCCACCTGCTTGTTTTTTTGGAACATACCAGCCATGTGCATATGTGTCTCACCTCTCTAGGGGCTCACCTAGTGGATGGCTTGAGGTTCCACTAGCCCTTGTGAGCATGTGTTTTTTTTATATAGTGGACATCATGTTCCACTTGTAAATGTCTTTTGGAAAAATGATTTAGACCTAGTCCACATTGTGTTGGATAGACTGTTGAGGCTTGATCCACCCTCTTTTTCCTTTTATTTCTTCTTTATGTCTTTGACATTGTATGTTTATCTTCATACACCTCATGTGTGTCCTTTTGTGCTTATGTTGGTTTGATGTAGGATCTTGGATCCTAGGGGATTGACCACCCCCTTTGTATTTTTCATTTTGTACCATCCACATTTGTACACTTCGACCCCTCTTGAATGTCTACTTTAGTACGAGTTTGAAGCAAGTTCATCCTCTCACTAAAGTGGGGGCTAAATGTAGTGGTGGAAAAATTATCCCTTTTCCTCACTTAATTTTGGAGTAATTGATAAAATGATCTAAATAATGCCTTAATTTGGTGTTGTAATATGTTTTTCATATTCACATTAAGTTTTCAGCCCTTTTCATTAAAATTTGTCTTCTTTATGCCTTAATTAGTCCTATTTTGCATCCACACACCTTATTAAATGCATTTTTCTGAGGATAATCCTGACATTTAATAAATGACCAATCATTATTCAATGTTTGAGGCTGTGCATTTCAGATTTAGTGATCCGGGACTCCTACGCCACCTTGGGTATATGGGTCCCACCTAGGTCTTGGAACTTGATTTCAAATTTCACATTGAACAAGACACTTCTTGGAGTTTGTGTCCCATGTTTAAGACATTGGGACTCATACACCCCAACTCGCGTATGAGTCCTACTTTAACTAGGAACTAAATTAAATCAAATTCTTGGTAGGATTTTATTATCCTAGATCTGATGTCAGCTTCTAGTGTTGTAATTCTGGAAAATTTGGTATAAACAAGTATAAATACTAGCTCATTTCACATAATTTCACCTAGCAATTTTGAGTCAAGCATCCTAATATTTTACAAGAACACTATAGATTATTCAAGAGCATTCAAAAAGGAATTCAAGGGAAGATTTGTAGAAGATTATTGCAGCAATCAAGATCCAATATCATGTCAAAGGCTTGATGCATCATGCATGTGGTTTTGAGCTAATGTTGTGATGTATTGTTCAAGATCAATTCAAGTATTCAAAGGCATTATCTCTCATCAAGAATCATGGTCAAGATCTACATCCATTGAGGCCACCTCATGCTTGTTTGCAAATCTATAAGGTTTTATTGTTTCATCTTATGTTTCATGTTTCATTTCTCATTACGGTTTGATTACCAAAATGGGGTTTGACCAAGGCAAACCCCTGTCCCTAACAAAATAACATTTCTTCCCTCTCTTTGTATTCTTTAGGTTTATAGGTTGAAGAAGTGTATTTGAAGCTTTCAAGAGTGCCAAGATTGCAAAGTTGTAAAATTTAAAAAAATTATCATAAGAAGTCATCAAGGCTCATGAAAACTCAGATATAGAGCAAGATATCCAACTTATTTACATGAAACTAGTGGAAAAGTTCTTATTTAGTATATACTCAGAGGCTCACAAAGTTTCAATTCAAAAAATTTCTCCTAGGACACTTTGCAATTATCTAGGTGTATGAGTCCCAATACAACCTTTTTGCCAGATTTTTGCATATTAAAACCAGTCACAAGGAGATTCCAGAGTCTTCCTAGAAACCCTAGACTAGGACTAAATCACCAAGCTTTCTGTATGAGTCCCAGTGCACTTTAAAACAATAGTTTTCAAGGTTTTCAGACCCTTTTTTGACCTCTCCATTCTTCTGGGTACTTTTTTGTCTCATACTGTTTCTCAATTTAATTTAATTCTTTCAAGTTTCTAGGGTTTAGTGCATTATAGTTTGCATTTCTCCTTTGAAACTTTATTTTAATGGTGAACCCTCATTTAATCACACCTAAGGAAACCACCCTATGTCCTTCCCTCAATTGAGACACTTGGTTGAGGGATCTTGGTTTCCCAATGGTTAAAGTTTGAAATAGGTCCCAAGTTCTATCTCCCAAAAGGTGGAACCCTATTTTCATTTATTCAGGTATCTTCCTTAGATATTCTACTAAAAGAAAATGTTACAAATGTTACAATAAAAGAATGAGAAAGATTATTGAGAGTGCAAATGTTAAGGTTGATGAAGATTTGCATAATTCAATTTATATAGATGGATATGTGTTAGATGAACCTGGCTACGAAGAAGAAGAAGAAGAGGAAAAAGATAAGGAAAAAAGAAGGGTAGAATGAAGAGGAAGAAGCTTTGAAAAAGACCCCTAAGTACATGTAAAGAGATCGTTTTGAAGAACATATTATTGGAGACAAGAGGAAAGGAGTATTGACAAGAAGTAAAGTTGTTGAAGTTGAGGTAAATCTATGTTTACTTTCTAAAGTTGAACCTAATACAATGAGTGATGCATGCAAAGATGAATATTGGATGAAGGAAATGGAAGAACTTATGTAGATAGAGAAAAATCAGACTTGGTAATTGGTTCCTAGATTGGCAAACAAGAACATAATTGGAACTAAGTGGGTATTAAAAAAAAATTGAATAAGAATGGATAAGTAAGAAATAAAGCAAGGCTTGTGTGTAAGGGTTACTCACAAGTGGGAGGAATAGAATTTGAGGAGACATTTGCCCTGGTGGCTAGGATGGAAGCTATAAGAATGTGTTTGGAATTTTCAGCACACAAAGACTTTAATTTTTTTCAGATGGATGTGAAATCTGCTTTTTTGAATGGTGAATTGGAAGAAGTGGTTTGGATGGAACAACCAGAAGGATTTAAATTATTAGATCAGCCAAATATGGTTTACAAATTAAAAAAGGAATTATATGGATTGAAGAAAGCTCCTAGAGCTTGGTATGCAAGATTGGACAGATACTTGTTACAACAAGGATTCAATAGGGGCACCGTAGACAGTAGTCTTTACTTCAAAATTGAGGAAGAAAAAATCTTGATAGTGGTTGTGTATGTGGATGACATTATTTTTGGAGGCAATAAAGCTATGTGTAAGAAATTTGCAGAAGAGATGCAAAAAGAGTTTAAGATGTTAATGTTTGGGGAGATAAATTTCTTCCTTGTGCTACAAATCAATCAAATAGATAAAGGCATTTTCATTTCACAGTCAAAGTATGTTAAAGAGATTTTGAAGAAGTTTGGAATGGAAGACTCCAAATTGGTATGCACTCCTATGGTGACTGATTGAAAATTGAGCAAGGATGATGATTCACCTAAGGTTGATCAAAGAAAATAAAAATCCATGATTAGTGAACTATTATATATATCTACTAATAGAGTGCATATCATGCATGTAGTTTGTCTTTTGGCTAGATTTCAAGAAGATCCTAAGGAGACATATGTTGTAGCTATGAAGAGGATATTTAGGTATTTAAAAGGAACTCTAGATTATGGCTTATGGTATCATGAGGATACTAATTTCACTTTAAGTGCATATACAAATGTAGATTGGGCTAGTTGTGTTGATGATAGAAAAAGTACAAGTGGTGGTGCATTCTTTCTTGGATGTATATTTGTGTCATGGTTAAGAAACAAGATTCGGTATCTTTATCTACTACAGAGGTTAAGTATATTGCAGAAGCATCTTGTTGCACACAAGTTTTGTGGATGAGACAAACATTGAAGGATGTTAGAGTAATATATGATGATCTTATATCTATCTTTTGTGATAGTACAAGTGCAATTAACATTTCAAATAATCCAACGATGCACTCAAGGACAAAGCATATATCAATCAAGTATCACTTTCTGAGAGAGAAGGTTATGGAGAATGATGTGGAGCTTGAATATGTACTTACAAATGATCAAATTGCTAACATATTCACTAAGGATCTTCTAAAGGATACTTTTGAGTATCCTCGAGAGAAGTTGGGGGTTATTTCCCATCCTTCCTTGAACTAGATGCATATGGAGATGCATTTTTCTAGTGGATCTATGGATTCATCTCTTTTTTGGACTGATGTTGATGGCTACCTCTCAAGAGGAGTAGGTAGTGTCATTGTTACAATAAGAAATGTTTTCATTGTGTAGAGTTGTTTATTTGGTTGGATGTACTCCTAAGGAGGATTATTCAGAGAAAACATCTTGTTTCACATCAAAGGGGGAGAATAATGCAAAAATACTTTATCATTTTCCATTGATGTCAAAGGGGGAGAATGTATCATGTGAAAATTTTTATCTACACAGGGGGAGAGAAAAGGAAATCATGAGAAAGTGTATTAAAATTTGTTGTATTGTCTTTGATGGTTTTTCACATCATGTGTTGCCATTAATGACAAAGGGGGAGATTGTTACAAGTATGAAGGTGTTGTCATTTATGTCAACAAGTTGGTTTTGTCATTGATGTTAACTAGGTTTTGATGAATATTGTTGCATGATGAAGATGTCGAGGATACTGAGAAAATTGATAAAATAAGGAAACAGGGTGTTGCAGTGGTGTTTTGGTTTATAGAGGTGTTATGGTTTTTCTTCGCATTTCTTCTTGAGTGAAGATTTTCTTTTGTGACTTGGATATGTTGGTTAGAGATGTTTAGAGTTTTTATATCCAAAACTTTGGCTTCTGTATTGTTGGATAGAGGAAGTTGTGTTCACCAGTGTGTGAATTGATTTTGCAGTGTTGTGTACAAAGGTGTTTGGGAGAATTGTTTTTTCTTCACATTTATTTGCAGTTGTTTTTTCAGAACTTGTGGTTCTAAAGGAGAGTTACTGGTGTTCTCTTTAATATTTCAAGAGGATTTGTGGTTAGGTATATGGGAAGAAGGTCTTATAGGTTATAGAGTATTGCAATGTCTAGCAGTGTTGTCTGAATAAAAATCATGATTATAATATTCAGGTGAGATTTTTTGTGAAGGATTTTTTTGGTTTCTAGATGTTCTTGGATAGCATTTAGGTGAATTTTGTTGTCTAAAAGCTTCAGATTGATCAAAGGAAGCATGCAATTTATATTTTAATGTGTTTTCATGCGTAACGGTTGACTGGTGTTTACACTACATTCGAAGATTCTCAAGTGTTAATGAAGGCATAGCATGGCATGTGAGATTTAATTCAGGACCCAGATAAGTGTTTTTTGGTTCACTTTCATTCCTATCCACTGCAAGAATGTTTAGTGCCGACCTAATTATAAATTTTAAAGTGTGAAGCATGTATTTCTAACCTTAGATAATTTTTTGAAGGTTTTCAAGATAGAAAGAATAGATGTGTGTGATGCAAGTGATGCAAATTTTTAAAGAGTAGAGTGTGAATTTGAGTAGAGTAGTGTGAACTTCAAAGTGTTTGATTCCTGAATGCAATGATCTGAAGATGTTAGCATTTTTTCATGCAAGGCTATGGAAGTGTTGGAGAAATTGTGGCAGATTCCTTGTTGCATTAAGAAATTTTTCTTTGTGTAACATTTCTCTTCTATCTTCTTTGTTTCTTTCTTTGGTAGTGAGCCCTGGTTGTGAGCCTTTTTGGATAGTGTGTCCAATTATGGCAGTGATCCCTTGTACTAGTTTTAAAATTACTTATTATTATGAGCTAATCCTCACCATGGTTTTTCCCTCATTGGGTTTTCCATGTAAATTTTCTATTCTCTTGTGTATAGTGTTGATATTTCAATTTTTGTTATCTACATTTCATGATTAATTACATTAACAGACTAAGGTTTTAATTAATGCATGTGGATCTGATTACTATTGAGGGTTTTGAAGTTTTCCCACCCCTATTGTCTTCCTCCCCAAAGAATCCTTCCACCTGTCAATTGTTACCAAAAATCCTCCCATCTTGTATTGTTACCCCCAATCAATGTAACCATGAAGGTATCTTCCATTCACTATAATTAACATCTCCTTAATTTGATTGAGTTAATTAAAGGATGATAAATTAGGACCATTTTTCCACAAATCCTCCCAAAAGACAGTCTTCATACCATTACCAACTCTCCTTCTAATACCTTGTTTGATTATATTTCTAATTTCTAACAATTTGTTCTAGATGACTGAACCATTTGGAAAATTTGAGGAAGACAAGAAACTCCATTGATCAACATTATCAAGATATTTATATTTCAAAATGGCCACCTAATATTTAGTTCCTTCGAGGAAGTTCCATCCAAATTTAGTAAAAAGGGCCTTATTAAAAAAAATAAGTCTTCTTAAACCTAGGCCCCCAAAATCTTTTGGCGAACATAATTTTTCCCAACTAACAAGAGCAATCCTTGAATTTTATTTTGTTCTAGACCATAGAAATTTCCTCTAAATTTTTTATATTTATCCACAATGAAAGTAGGGACCTTAAATAAGGAAGGATAATAGACATGAATATTTTGAAGAGTAGCCTTAAGGAGTTGAATCTTATCAACTTGGCTAAGGATCTTTCCTTTCCATCTAGCAAAATTCTTTTGAATCCTTTCAATTATATTGTTCTAATAGTTATTAGTTAGCTTCTTAGAAATTAAAGGTAGAACAAGATAGGTAGCCAACAAAACAACAATTTGGAATCCTATTATCCTCATAACTTTGTCCTTAAGCATTTGATCCACATTGAAGTAGTAAAGCTTACTTTTCATATAATTGATGTGTTGACTTGAATCTCTAGCATAGTCCTCCAATATATACATTGAATGACCATCCTCAACCACTGAAGCTTCTCCAAAAAGAATAGTATCATCCACAAATTACTAATGAGAAGAAAGAGGCATAGAAGAAGCATCTTTAACCCCTTTGATTAATATTTAATTGAGCAATTTTTGGAGATTTCTCCCAAGAATTTTAGAAACAATTATAAATAAATAAGGAGAGAGAGGATCTCCTTGTCTTAACCCTCTACCACAAGAGAAGTATCCTTTAAGTACACCATTAACCAAGATAGAATGCTTCAAGTTAGTAACACAAGCTTTGATCAAGTTCAAAAATATACCTTTAAGCTAAAACTTCTACAAAATAACCAACAAGAACAACCAATAAACTCTATCATCGGCCTTAGAGATATCCAATTTCAACACCATATTGTTGACAGTGTTTTTAGCACTGCAACAACTCAGATTGAATACAAATATCCTATCTCTCTTGAAAGGTAAATTTCTATTATCAAGCCTCAAGAAACAACCCAAAGGTCTCTAATGTAAGGTCTTGACAATGCAACAAACAAATCAGTGATAATGTGTAATGTTGGTAATCACAAGGGGCCTTACAAATCAAAATGTTGGAAGCTTCAAATTCCATCAAATGTAACAATAGTAGTGATGCTTTGTGAATCTTACTCTAACAACAATCTCAAAGAAATAGAAAAAGATAAAGGTTTAAGAGAGATATATAATCTAACCCTAAGATCAATTATGCAAACAACAGAGTGTTCAAGATGGACCAATCTTTACTTAACCAAGATTACATCCATAGTATCATAGAGATGGTGCAATCTCCAAATGAATCAAAGGATTTTCGGATTGTAAATATTAAAACATACATTCAAACTTTCACAATTGAACTTGAGTACAAAAAAAAGTAGGCCCAAGATAACTTTACATAGTAATCCACAATCAATAGATCACTAAAAGTATGGACCGAAGATTCCTCAACACCTTAAACACAAATGAACTACAACTAGTTCTAAGATTAACCATAAAAGACTTACTCAAAAGATAGAGATAAAAGAACCATGCACAGTTGAAATAACACAACGAAGAGCACCAAAATACAATGTCTTCACTTGTATTCACTTCACCAATAACTTGCAACAATTCAAGTTCCTCATAATGTAGAAATATCAACAACTAAGCATATATCCACTATTCACTATTCACTATTCACTATCAGCCTTACAAATGAGGAGGAGGTCCCAATTTATAGAAATCTTCAATACATGTTAGCCTAGGAGAAACAAAAATTAGATTTTTACATTAGGTCAGCAAGATAGGTCATCCTTGACACTTTTAAACCACCTAATTTAAATTTACAATAAAATATTACAAGGTCGGCCTCAAAAGGAAATTTTATAATAAAATAAAGTCTTGGCACATAAATCTAGATATGGATGAATTCTATCCTTGACTAGCTGAATGTAGAAGGCACATTCCTCAAGATAGCTAGGTTGGGCCACCCCCCTTGTTCGTATCTTCTTTGTTTCTAGAAAGTTCCTTAACTTTAGGAAGTACATCATCAAGGTCAATTGGATCTGGAATTGGGATGAACTTTATTCCTAACTTAATTGCTTTTAACTCATCTTCATACTTAATCAAAAAAATATTCCACTCTACCTATAACCATTGAAATTTATCCAGATTAGAAATGTAGATAGTTGCATCCTCAATTTGATCTTTGATAATTGACCCATTGTTAGCTGGAGAATATACTTCATTCCACCATTTTTGCAATTTATTAACATTTAAATTCTTTTGCCAAAAAATTCTTCTTCAAGTAACAATTTCCAGAAATGGAGCACAGCTATCATATATTTCCTTGATTTTACCTTGGATCATTGTCATCTTCTTCATTGCTTTCATCATGACCTCCTTTCTATAATTCCATACCTCCATCCATTCCATTGACTTAGCAATATCATTTGATGTAAAGATATTCCTTTTGATAAGCTCTTCTTTTAGAGTCTCTACAATTTTCTTCAATTCATCAATGGTGGTATCATTCAGCTTCTAACAATCTACTGCAAATTAGGATGTATCCTCCAAAGATGATGCAACTATCTCATAAGTGTGCAATATCTTTCCCATCATCTCATCTCCTCTCTTGTTCACACTATCTAGCCATCTGTGGGTGACCTATGAGGATTCCCTCATCCTTTCAATTTTAAAGACCGCCTCCTTTGATAGAAAACCCTTAGAAAATGAAATTCCTTCACCAGACTGGGTTTGTAGGGGTTTGATCAATTGTTTCACATACCTTTGTATCTCCCTCAACTATCTTTGCAACTCCTTCTTGTCATGTGTTTCATTGTCCAACCTCTTCAAAAAAAATTGTACTGATTCTTGGAGATCCTCTTTCTCTTGTTCTTTTGTAGTAGGGCCAATTTTAAGAGTTTTTACTTTATAGTCTGAAGGCATAACTTCATCTTTGTATATATCTTCTGCAGTAGTAGCAATATGGACAACTCTATTACTAAATTCATCTCTTGTAAACTTAGAGACTATCCTAGCCTTCTTCCTTTCTTTGGGATGACCCCAACTAGTTAGGAACTTGTCTCAATTAGGAGTTTCCTCTTCAACAATGATTGGCTTAGGTTTTAATCTCTCTTTTAGCCAATCAAGAATATCAAATTTTGGTTCTTCTTGAGAAACCTCATGCTTTGGCTGATCCTTGGAAGGATCCTCTTCAATATCTTCTTGATTTTTATCCATTTTATCCTCATTATGCTCCTTTTCATCTTTATCCTCCACATCTAATACATGTATATGCTCCTAGATAGGAGAATGAGAAGGAACTTCCTCAGTCACCTCTGATTCTTCATTCCCGCTTAGTTCCTTAGAGACTGTTTGGCCCAATTGCCTCCTAAAATTGTTCAGTTCTCCACTCTTGGGGGTAGGAACATCTTAGTATTATTCCTCTTCTTTAGGATTAATGGAGACATCCTCTTCTTCATGCACAATATCCTTGTATGCTAGCATATTCTGAACAAGAAAAGTGGGAGGAGTATTATTTCTTAGAATTGCTCTCTTTGTTTCCTTTGGAGCATCATCAGTAGGTGCCTCATCATTGCTTTATTGAGGCTCATTCATCATTTCATTAAAAATTTCCATAGGATAAGCCCTCTATTTGGGAGAACTTCTCCTCACATATACTTGTGGCTTTTCTCCTAAACTCTCTACTTCTACCACCTTAATAGGAGCAGTACCTTCTTCATTAGCTTTTTCTTTCTTAGATTTTCATTTAGCCATCTTTTGGCCTTCTATGATAAGTTTTTTTCTTTTTGGAGGGTTGTACTTCTTTAGTTCCTTCTTCAATAATTTATTTTGAAGGCTTCCCGACATTGGAAATAGATTGCCTCTTAACTTCTTTTCCTTTTTCTTGGCTTCTAGTTAGCCTCTTGATTACAAATTTACTTTCTTCTGTGTCTTCCTCTAAATTAGGATTAACGATATCATCCTTGGTGGTCTTTGTTTCTACCTTAGAATGAGATTCAAGATCACCCATCAAGTCATAGGTGAATTTAGTGCCATTTGACTCTAAGTCTAGAATTTTGTGCTTCCACAACTTAGAGTATTTTAACATAGGGGCATTGAGTATATTTAAATCAACTACCTCCTCCTTAGACCAATTGACAATAGGAAGTGGTTTGTCTTTATATTGCTCATAATCATGGTGTTGCAAACATTCCTATTCATTATCTAATTGGTTAAGTACATTGGCTATCTTGTGAAGCCTAATTAATCTCAAGGATAACCTAGAGAATTTCCTTCTAATCACCTCAAACTCATCCCTACAATTATCCCAATATTTTTCAATATGGTATTTGTGCTTGAATTCTCTGCTAGCCATATTCTATGCTACACCATAGAGATCAAAGTTCCCTTTATTTGTATGTGAATACAAATGAAAAATTGACCATCTCCTTCTCTAAATGATGAGCACTTTAGATAGAAGGTTAGGCCTCCAAACCCCCAATATTGAATGATGAGCACTTTAGATAGTATCAATTGCAACATCCTTCCTAGACACTTCCAACAATATGAGCTTTTTAATTGGGTACTGTTGTGCAGTTTTTGCACACACACCCCACTTGGAGTAGGGACCCTCTTTTCGGATGTCTTTCAACCTTTGGTTTTATTGGATTTATCATTTTGGGGTCTTGACATTTTGGCCTTGCTAACCTTGACCTTGCCTTGAGGCTGGAATTGATTGAAATTAAGTTTTAAGCCAAATCCGGGTTTTCACCTAGATCCAGGATTTTCCGGCTCCGGCGGATTTTCCCGGGCCCTGGTCCTTTGTCCGTTTCTGGCCGGATTCCCCAAATCCGGGTTTTTGCTTGATCCCGAGATTTTCCTATCATAGCGGATTTTCCCGAACTCTGCCAAAATCCTGGCCCTCGTCATTTCCCCGATTTTTGCATTTCCGCGAAATCTATTTTTTTGCGCATCCTCGGATTTTCCAGAATTCCATTTTGAGCTCGGGTTTCCAGATTTGTCAGAAGTGTCTTGTCGTGCATTAATGACCGAGGTACCTTTGCTCAAACGAGTATAAGGGCAGATTTAGGGCATTTCAGGCATCATTCTGAGTTCGTCTATTCACTTGCTTTTGCTCTGGCGATTGGGAATTTCCATTTGGGCTTTGAGGATCGATCCTAACTCATGTGCGTGAGGATTGTTTGGGTGCCAGTGTCTGGGTTTTCATTGCTTGGGCGTGTTTGCTGTGTGGTCATCTTTTCGAGCTCGAAGTTCATCCGCATTAATCCATGGTAGGTCATCATTGGCCCTCCTTTTATTTTGCATGATGCTGGGGTGTTTCTGCATTGGGTGTTGTTAATTTTGGGCCGGCCTTTGCTTGATTTCGATTCCGTATTTATAGAGTTGGGGTTAGATTCGTTTCTTCAAGAGTTTCTATCTTCGTGCCCTGTGAGCTTGCATTTATCCATTAGATAATAGGTGTATCCGTTTGAGAGGTTCGAGGTTAGATTGTTTATCCTCTTGGTGTGAATTCCACCGTATTGTGCGAAGTTAGGGTTTTCTTCGGTGTTTGGCCCAGAGTGGAGAATGCGTTGTGATTGAATGATCTTCTCCCTAGTGTCACGCTGATCCTCCCCCTCATCCTGTGAATATTTAGGTGCTTTAGATAAATCATTAAACTGATATTTTAAACCTTGGAAGTTCCCCTAGTTTTAATGGCGGAGGTCTGGTTATTCAAGTTAGGGCATCATCGTTTTAACATAGGGGTTCATCCTTTGAGAGCTTTTGAGAAGTTGAGACCCTTTGCATCCTGAGTTTTGTTGATTATTGTCAGTTTTGAGACCATTAGAACTCAGGTAGAGGAGATCCCGTGATCATTGAGCTTTTGGTTCATGTTTCATCGTTTATCGGGTTTTCAAGGTCCTCGCGAAATTCCACCCCGACTGGATTTTCCCGGTTTGGGCTTATTCCGCGGGCTGAGGTAATTACCGGAATATTTCGAGCTGCCCATGAAAATTCGTTCCATCTGGATTTTTTTGGATTTCCTGCCTAGCTTTGTCCTTTTTGATGTTTCGATGATAGGACCAATGGAACGATTGTTTAATGCTGATTTCTTGTTGCCAATGAGTGAATTTCATGATTATCTTTTGATCTTTCATCTGTACTAATGATCCATTTGACTAATGATGCTTTGGCGACAGGAATCCGTCTGGGTCGGATTTCTCTAAAATTCTGCCCCGACTGGATTTTCCCGGATTGCATTATTTTCCCGGACTGCTTGTTTTTCTGGATCTTGAAAGGATTAGCAGCTGTGATGAATTTCAATGGTTTTATATGATCTTATGCTAACCTTTGGTCAAAATATGCCTAATAATTGAGTACTAATGGTATCTTTTGTGAGTGTAGGCTGAATCAAGCAAGGTTGTGGTTGGGAAATCTAAGGGTGGCACAGGAGGGTCATCCATCTCTGAGGCAGAACGGTTACGACTAGATATGAAGAGTCAGCTTCCCGAGAGCAAGGTGTCTTCTGTGTGGGCCAAGGTATCTGATACTAATGTTGGGGCCTGGAGATACGAGGAGTTTAAGTAGAGGACGGTGAAGAAGGATCTATCGGCCTTGAGGCAGGGAATGATAAAATTCGGGCTAGTACATGTGGCAGGCTTCCCTCCGGTGGTCCAGTGTTATGAGCTGATTCTCGAGTGCGCCAGACAGTATGACTTTGATACACAGAGGGTGGTTAGCACTGAGGGAAGAGTCTTGGAAAACTTCATTTTTGCCTCCATTGCACAAGCTTTCAGCATGCCTAATCTACCTTCAGTGTGTGCTCTGAATATAGACACTGCCAAAACGTATTATGAGAATGAGCCCATCAAGGCTCAACAGTTGATTAACTCATGGTTGGAGAAGCCAAAGTCCCACCATTCTAAGTTGCCCAAACAGTTGCACAGGGTTAGGTTCAGATCAGATGTATATGATGCCATCACATTTTTGAGCAGGGTGGCCAGATTGAAAAGTGCAGGAGTTTTGGAGAGTTGGATGGTATATGTGATCACCAAAATCAGACAAGGGACCAATTATCACTAGGCAGGGCTTATCAGCGCAGAAATTGACAAGCAATTGAGGAGTGTCCTGGAGACAAAGAGGTTCACTATGTCCTCATATGTAATGTATGTGTTGGCCATCTCTTACCCATATAAGGGTCTGAATCTGAGGGGGACATTTGGACAGGATATCATTTATGAGGTCTATCCAGAATTGCATCTTGGGCATAAAGATTATAGAAGGGCTAACGATGCATTCACGATGCATATCACCTGGATGTTACAGAATGCTGAACACATGAGGTTGTCTGATGGAGCCAAGGGGCTAATAAAGAACTACGGAGCCTGGTTCATCCAATTCCCCACCTTCACCTACCTCAGAATTGATGGATGCCCGGTTGCTCCATACAGGTTGCCTAGGTACCCTACTGATCACCTTGTTTTGTTAGAAGTTGTGAGGAAAATTTGTGAATTCGATGCTATGGTAAAGAGAGAGAAGCACAAGACAGGCTTTAGTGGGGATTTCCCTCTTGGAATTGGAGTGGAAAAAATGTGCCCTTCTATTCAGTCGGCCCACACAGCAGGAGAAGAGCTGGCAGCATATGGTTTCTCCTTCCATTCCAAAAGCATGAACTTTGACATAACTGGAGAAGCATAGAGGAGAGCCACTAGGGAATACCGCCATAAGGATGACATGGAGGATTATTGGGCCAACATCAAAGATGATCTTGAGGCCAGAAAGAAGAGGTACTCCAGGCTCCCTGTGGAGGCAGTTAGACAGTATAATGTTAGGTTGATTCTGGATCAACTAGATGATGACAGAAACCTGGTTCAGGACCACACCTATGAAGCTATAAAGGACAGGTCGGTCGGGGATATCGATTGGAATGAGGATGAGGTTACAGAGTTGGAGGACTTAATGGTTCCCGTCATGAAATTCACCTCTTCTTGGATAAAACATAAAATTTGGGAGTTGGAGAGTGCAAAGGTAACTTGTACTTTCGAATTGATGGGGAATCTCAATCCCATGTCGACTTCTAAGGAATCCAGGGAAGATGACCCCAAAGGGAAAGCTGTAAAAACCTCACCATTCAAGATAAAGGTCAGAGGTTCTAAAGAGGGTGAGCCCAAAGCAAAAAGGAAGCCGAAAGGAAAGAGAAGATGGAAGACTCTGGCGCTTAGTAAGTCCTCTGATGAGGAGGAAATGGAAAAGGCAGAAGAGGAGGATGCTCCTCCACTACCGAAGAAGGCAAGAACAACTCGAACTGCAAAGAAGAAGGGTCAGGGTGCTTCAGGTGATGAGCCTCCAATTGTTGATGTGGAGAGTTCAGGAGGAGAGAAATCCAAGGTTTATACCAAGAGATCCAAAACTCCCTCTCCGAAGGATACTGTGCAGAAGAAGGATTCTCCTCTGAGGCCACCAGCTGCAGAACCATCTAGGGCTGTTTCTCCTCCATCGAGCATACCAGAGCCAAAAATTCTGGGGGAACAAGAAACTAGCGGAGAAGTAGAACCCTTCAAGGAGGGGACTCTCTTTAGTGAAGCAACAGAGCTAGAGGTGGAAGAGGAGGAACGACATACTTCTCCTTTGGTACAATATGAAGACTCCCCAGAAAGTGACAAAGGTCGCGGATCGCCTGAGCCGGAGGAAATTATCCCTACTAAGATCCCATCACCGGTACATCCAGAGGTGGAATTTGGAGAAGCTGGCCAAGGTGGGAAATTCCCCGAGGAAGAGGAGGACAGAGTAACTGCAGAAGGTGCAAAAGAAGAAGAGAAAGCGACAGAACAGTCGAAGGAGGGGAAAACAGAGGAAATCTAGGTAGATACTGTAGCTCTGGATTGGTTAGAAAGAGAGCTTGCAAGAAAGAAACAAGTGATTGTTGAGGATACTCCCTTGGACTGGGATGAAATGCTGTCAAAGATTGGCAAGGGGAAGAAAAGGAAGGCTGCCAAGGTGGTTTCAAAGGTGGAAAGGGATGAAGCCAATAACAGGGTGATCCACATTGCCACTCCTGCCACAGACAAAATGAGAGAAGATGTTACTGGTCAGGATTATAATGTACAAACGATCAACCTTGGGCCTGCATCCATGGAGCAGGATATAGAAGAGTTTGAAGGGTCTAGTGCGGTGATTGTTGACAGATTGAAGAGGGAGACTCAGACCAAGCGTGAATTAAAGAGGGAAAATGAAAGATTAAGGAAGTGTTTGGAGGAGGTAATGAAGCCTCTGCAATCCTTCCATCCTTCTTCTTCTGCCACTCCTAGCTTTTGCCCAAAGAAACAATCTTCGAAATTGAGAAGATGAAAACCTCAGCTCAGGCTGCAATAGATTGGTTGGTGAGTGTACAAACGAAGGGAGATGATGCCATCAGGGACATTCTGTCGGTTGGAAAGGATGTAGTTCGGGCTAAGGAGCTATCAGAGCATGTATTGTCCTAGGATAAGGAGGACATGGACCTCCTGTTGCAGAAATCAAGAGTTATCATGGGACATGGTCGGGATCAATTGCTGGCAGATGGAATCCTTCCTTCCTCCAGATTGGATGAACCTTGGGAATGGTTCGAAGCTCTGCAGATTAGGCAGAAGGCAATGAAGAAGATTTTGAAAAGAAAGAAACAGATTGATGGGGATCTCACTGCAGTGTATGATGGATGCATTGTGTTCTTTGAGGTGGTGACCGGCAGGAGGAAAATCACTCCCAAGTACCTGAGTCTTGAGCAGCTAAGGGAATGGTGGCATGAAGTTTATGCCCCAGATGCAGAAGGAGTTGTAACCAGCCACTGGCTTGATGATGCAGCCACCTACTTGGCAGTGATGGATAAATATCTGGCCTATAGGGAAGATTGGGATAAAATTGTTGAACGGTCCAAGGAAGAGATTGATGCTATTAAATTCCGGCTTAGGGTATTACCTTTGCCACCTGTCACCGAGCTGGATGGAACATGCTTGAGGGTGCAGGGTTCGTCTGGAAAGAGAGGATAAGGGAAGAAGCGGTTAATGCTTATTTTGAGATTTGTGCTTCCCTATTATCACGGGGCATGCATTGGACGGGACTGCATTGAAGATTGTGTCAAGGCTGACTTGGATGATGGCATTTAATGTGTGCCTTAGTTTGTTTTTCCTTGGCCGACCTATTTTGGCAGTTTTTTATTATTTTGTAAAAATGTTTGGCTGGGCTGACATATCTTGGGGGTTACTATAAATGGGCATTCTTGCCTCATTGTAAGGAGTTAGACATTAGCTAGAAGACATTAGAAATTAAAGAGCAAGAGCTAGAGTATTTTGTAATAGGAGTAGTGTTTGATTTCTTGAAGCAAACTCTGTATCAGAACAGTTGAATTATTGCAGCATTTTGGTGATTAATACAATTGAAGACATTATGGTTTTTCTGGTGAAATCGCTTGTGTTATTTCATCTTGCCTAGTTCTTTTGTTCTATCTTTCAAATTTCTTGAAGATTTAGGGTTTAGTATTCAGAAATAAATCAGTTTCAGTTGGATGCATGATGTTTATGATTTCATATTTGGAATGTTTGTAGCTATCTCTGGTCTACACTCCCAGTAACTATCTGATTGTAGTAGGCTAGTAAAGTCAACCTGGACCATATATTCAATGTGCTTAAGTTCGATTGTAGATGAAAGTCTATGATTTGAAAATCTGTATCCCTCAGAAGATTGCACCGTTCTTGGAAGATTGCATTGTGGGTTGAACAAGAACTGGTTATTTGAGATAGGTCCATTCCAAATATCTGTTGTTTACATTGTTCATTCTAGGAGTAGTTTAGATTCTGTTATATCCTCGCACCCTTGTCTTTTTCTATTTCTTTATCATTTGGCTAAATTTAGGATTAAAGATCATCATATTGCAAGATCTGATAAATAGAGAGATACAGTTTGCTTGTAGTAAGGTCCGATTGTGATTACCAGCATTTCACATTTTATCTGAGTTGTTTATGCATTGTTATGACCTAACACCCGAGAGACCTTGGGGTGATTTTCAGTAATTTATTGTTGAAGATTACCTTTCAAGAGAGATAGGATATTGTATTTTGTCTGAGTTGTTGCTGTGCAGAAAACACCATCAACAGGTACCTTGGAAGCCTAAAGGGTACTACTAGTGAACCATGTACTTTGATATAGGAAAACCTTGGAAATTGGATGAACCAATAGCCATATTTCTTGATTAAATCCATTGCATCTGGTGAGATCCTGACATGGAGTGCATCTTGAAGCATTCTTGTGATGTACATAAGAAAAGCATCATTGGCCCTCCTATAATTGGAAGTATGACATTTTAGCTAAGGGTATACATCACATATTCTATCTTTTCCTAAGACTCCTTTGCAACTCAAACCTCTATATTTATTCTTTCCAACAAGCAAATACACCAGATATGAAGTCATGGTGAACTTATTAGTGTCTTGCACACTTCTTAGCTACATATCCAGGGTTTCACTGATGATGTCAGCCCAATGGTAATGAGTGTCTTTAACAATCTATGAGATGACATAAAACATCTAGTCTTTAAACATGAAAGCCTCATCCAATCCCATTACTCTACCCAAGAGAGTAATCATATCATTTTATTCTTGCTTGAAGTTATCTCTATATAGTTTCTTGGGCAATTTGGAGTAATGTGACTTTGGTATTTCAATCCAAGAGTTGTTCATCATATCCAAAGATTTATTGGGATCCTTCTCATAGAATTCTTGAGCTTCCTTTACATTTATCTTCACCAACTTATGATGGGAAATGATGTTAAAAGTTCCAGCTATGAACTCCTCAGTTATATTTTCCACTATTCTTCCTTGGAGGCCCACAATTACCCTTTTATCATAATCATAATGCTTGGCATAATCTATAAGAAGTTCAGTATACATTGTAGTGAAGGTGGAAAACCAGCAGCCTGAGCCAATCATGTATGACTCATAACTTGAGAAAGAGAGGTTTGTGCATCACCAAACATTCTTTGTTTGAAATTATTATAATCCATGTGACCCATGTTGGTGTCTCCAACCTTGCTCCATGTGAAAATGATCTTGGTCTCTGGATTAATCCCCTTTAAATCATAATTCATCTTTTCTTCTTTGAATAGAGGACCCTCCTTAACAGGCTCAACAAAATTTTCCTTAGACTCTACACCCTTGTTGGATTGACCCTACATCTGTTTAAGAAAAGACAATAATTACCACATTGTTAAGGAGAATATCTCATTTTCATCATTAAATGAATCATTTAAATGCCTATGCAATTCCAAAATCACTTCTAATTAGTGCCAAGATCATGAAAACCAAGTTAAAACCTTTGAAAATGCATCTCAATAAAACCTCGGGTTTATCCTCCTCCCACGAATTTTAGCAATGAAAATTCTCTCAAGTAATTTTCCCTCAAATGAATTATGTGAAGGATTGGAGGTTCAGGGTTTTCTTTCATAGGTGGATTTTAGCGAAAACCTGAAGTACCCAACCAAAACTTGGTCATTAAACATTTTAAACTCCATAAAGGCTTCCTATTCATCCTTCTTAAGACTTAACCCATAAACACCAAACACATTCCAAACCCTAGGGATTTTCAAGCATGAGGGACTCAAGGAAATTTGGGGTTAAGGGATTTTTGTGAAGGAATAAACCATTGGTGAATCTACCCCTCAAGGGATTCCGCAAAGAACATAAGGTTTGGGGAAATCTATGAAGGACATAATTTCATGAAGGTAATGAGTGTCGGGTTTTTTCATTGATGATGGATTCACATAAAGTTCCCTCATATCATTTGCTCATTAAAATTAGAACCTCATTGCCATTTTTCTTATTCACAACTTTCCTTAAACTTGAAATCTCTTTCCTCTAACACGGGATTGGATTTGAACTCAAGCATTATCACCAAAATACAAATATTTTGACACTTAATTAGCCATAAATATCACCATCAAATTCTCTACATAAACCAAGGTCAATGTTGACTAGGTTTCACAGTTTTAAATTCATATATCTAGGGTACAAAAAAATCTAACTCTTAGTCACTGATGCACACCTCATGGGCAACACACAATTCGAATCTAGAACCCTAATCATTCCAAGACATGGGTTCCCTGATCCAATTTGAACCAAAAAACATAAAGAACCCTAGTTTAAGAACAATGCCCTAATTCGATTAAGCTTAAAAGAATGAGAATTGAGGAACACACATTTGAGGGAAAATTCCTACACTAATCAACCAAAGAAATATACCATTAACAACATAGAATGAAATTATGAATCAAACTTGAAATAAAATGGTGATGTAAAATGAAAACAATGTCAAAATGCACCATTAAATTACCAAGGAGGAATCAAGAAATTTCATTTAAACCAATGGAAACTGTGAAAACCCTACCTCTGAGCTTGCAAATGTGAAATAATGAAAAAATCCCCACTTAGAAACCCTAGCTAATGACCAAATGAGCACAATATCAATCTCAAATTCATATTCTCATCAATTGCAAGAATGTCTCCAATGCTCTCCTCAAATGCACAATTCAAAATGAATATGAAATGACAAACAAGAGTATAAATCGACCTCCAAAAGTAGTAATAAATGGTAAGTACAACTCATAGGATGAGAATGAATTGAAAATACCACACCAAACATCAGGGATTTGAGGTCATGATGGATTCGGGAAAATCTGCTATCAAAGAATTTCAACAAAAGTTGAAACACCCAGGGAATCCGCCAAGACATGGATTTCGCAAAACTCCAATCTATTGGGAAAATATAGGAGAGATAGACTTCTGCAAGACTCATTCCTTCAAGAGAATCTAGTAGGCATGGAATTTTTCAAAAACCAATCCTTCGGGAAAATATGGCTGGGAAGGATTTCCCCGAAACTCACTAAAATCTGCACAACTTTCTGCCTTAATGAAATTTTCACGAAGAACCCACATTCAAGGCACCATCCAACATTTAAATGTTTCAAAATAAAGCACCTAAAGTGTAGATGGAACCATGAGACTCAATCAAGTGAAGTGAACTCAAAATTCAGAGGAACCTATCCCTTAAGGGGAGGAAGTCAAACCTAAAGCAAAACCATAAAACAAAACAAGCAAAAGAGGGTCCCTGCCTCAAGTGGGGCATGTGTGCAAAAAGTGCACAACAAATGGAAACTCTACTGTGGAAATTCTCTAGAGCATTCCATTGACAAAATGAAATCAAGAACCCAAAATCTCTAGTTTCGATCCTCACATTAGACCAACCAATAAACTAAAGTCTCAAAATCACTAAACAAGCAAGCCCTTCCTGTGTTGGAAATCCAAGTGTGTGAATATGTATTAATTTCCCTCCCTCAATCATTGCGGAAACCAAGTTCGGTCAAGTTAAGCTACATGAAAGATTCTAACTTCAAAAGCAACCTGGATAGAGCCTCGCTGTCAATCAAGTATCCATTTCCCTGATGAGGTTATCACTATATGATTCTCCTGAACATAGCTCCATTGCTAGACAAGTGTCCATAGCCCCAGTAGAGTTATTTGGATCCTCTTGATAAGTTGAATTTTCTTTCAATTTTCAATATTTTCTCTTTTCTTTTCTTTTTTTTCTGATTTTTTTTTCATTCTTTTTTATTTTGTTCAACATGTAAGCAATGAAGCTCACACTCAGGGCTGAGAATCATAGTGATGCTGAAGTAGAAATATAATATTATTCACTTAACAAGACCTTACAAGGACCATACAACAACCTCAAGATTCTTAAGATCTGTGTAAAATGTAAGATTCAAGCACATTCAGGAACTAACTTAATCCAATGACTTATCCCCTTTTTCTATTTAGTACATGTGACACTAAATGGGGGACTTCCACCATTTCATCTGAAAAAATAATTAGATTTTGTAAAAGAAATAGTTAGAACAATTCCCAAATAAAATGATGATTGTGCAAACAAGACACTTCCCCAACCAAAAGACCAGGAAGACCCCAAAGCCAAAACAAAGAAAAGAAAAGAAACCTACACTAACCAAAACAAAAGCAAAAACAAAAGAAACCTAAGCTAACTATTTACAAGGACGGGCTGAAACAACTTAGGTAAGGAAATAATGCTTTAAATATTTCCCATTGACTGGCAATGGGACATCCTCTCCAATGAGGGTTTTGAGACAAAAATAATTATCTCCTAGGATTTTAGAAATCTAGAAAGGGCCAAGCCAAAGCTTGTCGAATTTACCATGTTCCCCTTTCTTTTCATGTGCTTTATCCTATTACAAAACTAGGTCAGAAATCCTGAAAGCTTTTGCCTTAGCTCTACAATCAAACCATCTCTTGGCAATACCTTGATGCTTGGAAAAGTGTTCCAATGCTTCATCTCTTTTCTCTTCCAACTATAATAGTTCAGCTATCCAGGCCTCTCTATGCTCCCCTTCCTCATAATATTCATTGCTAAATTGGAAAGTAGGGATTCTCAACTGAACAAGAAAGAAAGGCTCAAGTCCATAAACTAGATGGTAAGGGGAGGTCCCTAATGAATTTTTATGTTGGGTACGGTCTACCCACAAAGAAAATCTTAACTAAGTGTGCCATTCTCTTGTATTTTTATCAATCAACTTACAAATGACAGTGAGTAGGTTCTTATTGGTGGATTCTACTAAACCATTCCCTTGGGGATAATAGTTAGATGAAAATTTAATGATGATTCCATGATCAAATTCCCACCTAGAGAATTTTAAGGATGCAAAGGCGGGTCTATTATCACACACAAAAGCAAAAGGGAAACCAAAACGATTGATAATCCAAGCTTCAAGGAAATTTATTACCACCTCTGTTGTAAATTGCTTACAAGGAATTGCTTCAATCCACCTGGTAAAGTAATTAGTAGCAGTTAAAACATACCTATGTCCAGCTGAAGATGGTGGATTGATAGGACCGATAAAGTCCAATCCCCACTGTGCAAGTGGCCTTACCTCAATCATCAGTTGTAGTGGCAAAGAAGAATTCCTTTCTCTAGTGGCAAAGGTTTGATAAACATGACAATCCTTTACATTACTATATGCATCCTTAAAAATAGTTGGCCAATAGTACCAACACACATGATTTGAGTTGCAGTGGCGAAACCAAATCCGTGACCTATTCCATATCTATCATGCAATTCTTCCATGACTTAGGCTACTTCCTCTTTTCCAAGAAATCGAAGATACATTCCCTCATGATTATTTTTATACATAATTGACCCTTTAAGCATCCAGTTGTAACTCTTCAAGTGTAACAACCTTTGCTACACTGGATTCAAGTGATCAGGACATTTCTGATTCAACAAGTAATAAACCAAATCATCATACCATTCATCCGTTAAGACATCCTGGAGATGGTAATGTTGTGCTATAATTTCAAGGAATGTCTCAAACATTGTTCTTGTTAAAGCCTACCCTCTCACTAACTTCATTGGTTGAATATCAATGTCATATTCTTGTAACATAGTGACCCACTTAGCTCTCCTCTCACCCATTTCAATTTGCATTAATAAGAGCTTCACTGTTGGATCTAACACAATTGCGAAGACCTTATTCCTAAAAATGTAATTTGTGAATTTCTTAACCCCTCTAACTAGTGCATAAGCTTGCTTTTCCACATTTGGGTATTTCAATTCAAAATCCTTAAGAGGGACACTAATGAATTCTATCGAATACTCATTTCCTTCATCTAAATTTTGTGTCAACATGTTGGCACATAAATGATCTGATGCAAAAGAATATATATAGAAGGGCTTTGTATAATTTAGACTTACCAGCACCGAAGCAACAGTTATGTCCCTCTTGATTTCATCAAATGCTTGTTTTTCCTTAGCAGTCCATTCTACCTTTGTATCTTTTTTTAGTAGTGTGTTTAATGGCTTGACTATTTTCGCAAAACCCATGATGAATTTTTGAACAAAATTGATTTTCCCAAAGAAAGACTTCATCTACTTCTTGCTAGCAGGGGGTTGTATCTTCAGGATTGCATGGATTCACTCAGGATCAATAGAAATACCATGCCCAAAGATTACATGGCCCAAGATCTTCCCTTCTGTTAGCCCAAATATACATTTCTTGGGATTGAGGGAGATTCCAAATTCTCTGCATCTTTGGAATACCTTACATAGGTTTGAAATATGATCTCCCCTATTCTTAGAGAAAATAGTCAAATCATCCATATATACAATAATGTACTTACCAATTATATCCTTGAACAAAATGTCCATAACTCTTTGGAAAGTGGCTCCTACATTGATTAATCCGAAAGGAATTCTTTTGTACACAAATGTTCCTCATTTGGTTGTAAAGGAAGTTTTATGCCTATCCTCATATTGTACCATAACCGGGTTGTAGCTAGATTAACCATCCAAAAAGGACATCATTTGTGACCCATTCACAATCTGTAAAACTTCATCCAATGAAGGGACTGGATAGTTGTCCTTTTTCGAAGCACTATTAAGGTTTCTAAAATCCACACACAACCTTATCTCTCCATTTTTCTTGCAAAACAAAACCAGATTTTCCACCCATGTTGAATGTCTGACTGGGAAAACTATATGAGCCAAAAATATTTTTTGCACTTCTTTTTGAATAATGGGCTCCAACAGTGCATTACTGGGCCTTTTTCTTTGTTGGAATGGCTTTACATCAGGTTTCAAAGGAATAGTGTGTGTGATTATTGATGTATCATAAGTTTTTAGGTCTTCATAACTCTAGGCTATAACATATTGATATGAATGTAATGCATCTATTAATCCTTTCCTTTCTTCTGGAGTACACGCCTTGCCTATGAACACATTATTCACATCATTGGGAGTGCCCATGTTATAAGCCTCACATTGACTAGCTATTGAATCCTTCTTTTCCTATTGATCTTGATCTATGATTTTTTCCAAGTGAAAGATCCTTTCTAGATGTACCATGCCTCTTGGAATTGTATTTGTCTTAAGATTGATTACCCCTTCCATGTCTAGCTCTACCTCTTGAGGTTTTATTTCATCAATTATCTAAGAAGTAAACACATCAGAACTAGTGATAAATTCTAAAATATGCTTGTCATCTTCAAACACTTGAAAATTTGTCACATTATTTGGTACAGAAGGGATTGGCGTAAGTTCAACTATAAATATTTTCAACCTAGACAAGGATAATGGTTCCAACATACTGGTTTCCTGTGCTAGAGCATCTACAGTATGATTCTTGCTTCTGGGAATCAACAAAATGTTAAATGCATCAAATCCCTTTATCACATCCCATAATTGGTCATACTTTTGTCATGGCAAGAGTATTGTTTCCTAACTTGCTTAACCACTAATTCAGAATCTCCAAAAAACTTGCAAAGTTTTGACCTTCTTCCTTAGGGCCATGAGTAATCCATGTATCAATGCCTAATATTCAGCAACATTATTGGTGCATTGAAATTGTAACCTATGTGCAGAGAAGAAGGTTTTACTTGAGTTACTTATTAATTCAAATCCAGCACTAGCTCCTTGCTTAGAATTAGAGCCATCAAACTATAGAATCCAAAATTTAGTGGAAGACATACCTTTGGAGTCGCTTGTACTTTTACTCTTACTTGATGAGGGATCCTCTTATATAACTAACTATTTACCTTTTTGATCTTTCTAGATTTCTTGCACCTCAAGTCTAACTACTAGAGGAGGATTAATATAGCTTTTGATTTGCTTGACAACTATTTGATAGAGACAACACTCAAGCTCTAGATGTGAAGCATTGTGAACTCTACAACAGTTAGGTAATAACAACTCTTCAAAATTCATTTGTCTCCCAATATTAATTTGATCCTCAATACATTTCTGAATGAACTCTTGAAAATTATCCACTAAACCAAGATTGCTATCACCCTAGTCAAAATCTTCATCTGATTCCACAACTACCTCAATACTATTAGAACACGGAGTCAAATCCTTGGGCATATCATGTATCATTAATACCTCCTCTACTTGTGATTCATCAACAGTTGCTGCTAGGACATAATTTCCTAAACTTTCCTTAGAAACCAACACTTCATTAGATGTCTTTTGATATTTAGTGATCAAATATTTTAATCTTGGTTCTCGTTCAATTCTAATTTGGTTGGGAACTCCCTTCCATGGAAACCACATATGAGAGTGATCTGTAGAGGTATATCCATTAAGTACTCTCATGAAGCCTCTCCCTAAAATCATTTCATAGGCATTTGGTATATCAACCACCTGGATAATGATGACTTGTTGCACATGTAGATCTGATGCAACCAACATTGGAATCATATTCAATTCCCTTACTACACTTACCTTAGTCTTGTCTAGTTGAGTCACCTTACGATGGGAAGGGGCAAGGGCGATGCCCAAATCCATGCAAACTGAAAATGGCATGACATTTGTCGATGCTCCAAAATCCAATAATAAATTGTGTAGATTGGAAAAAACTTACCGGAGTATCTTGCTTAGCTTGGAACAAACTTACCAAAGAATCAACATGATCCACTTGATTTTTTATCCTTTTCTTTGATCCTATCCTTCATCTGCACATTAGCTTGATCTTTAGCAAGCTGACTATTTTGATTCTAAACTGGTTGGGAATTTTGTGTCTTTCCAATCACCTCCTTGACTAAAGGTTCAACAATACTAGCTCTATTGACACTTCTTGTGAATACTTTGAGGGAACATTCTTATTTAAAGGACCAAATACAACACTTCTAATGGCAGGAACTCTTAATAACTCAAACTCTGAAAGAATTACCTTTACTTTCCTGAGTTCCTCTACCACATATTCACCCATTTGAGTCACAGTCATGTTGTTCTGAGTTCTCCTTGGTTGTTCCCCTTGTTTTTCCTTAGCAACATCAGTATATCCTCCTTTGGAAGCATCAGAAGATCCCCCTTTAGAAAAGTATTGCTTTGGCACATGGGGATAGGAAGGCTTGTTACTTGCATTTGGATCAGGTGGTGTGCTGAAATTATTTGGGAGCATAGATGTGGTAAAGGGCCCACCAACCTACCTATTCCACAAATCATACCTATTTTTACTTCACACTTTTCTCCATGAACTTCTCCTTAGGTCCATTCTCTTCTCCTCATGGGAAAGGATCATGATAGTGAATCATATGGATCAGAAGGCACAATCTCCTACCCACTTGTACCATTGCTAGAAACTTGCTAGACCTCCATCTGAAATATAGCAGTTGTTGTCTAGAATTCAAGACAGTCAAATTCAAAATGTTGTGTTGTCTTATGAGCTTGCAGTATCCAAATAATGCAACTTATGCCAAGAGGACTATATTTGTTGATTTCTCTTGATTACCAAGAGGATCTAATGGTGTAGGGACCCCTCCATTATTGGGCCTAGTATTCCAGGTCCTATTTTGTCTAGGGGGTATCCTTCTATCAAAATTTTGTCTTAATGATTGAACCCTATCAAAAACTTGTCTCTAACCTTGTCTTCCTTCAAAATCTTGTCCTTGGCCCTATGGAAAAACTCTACCATCCTGATTGTAGTTAGATTGTACACCTCTTTGTGCAGCCTACAGTTGACTATTTTGATTCCTCAAGTAGGTGACCTCTATAGATAACTTCTTTACTTGTTCTATCAACTCATCTAGCCTCTCTTTATCTGCATTTCCTTGTGTTGGTACAACATTTTCAATTTTTTTCAAATAAACAAAAGTCGAGCCCAAGTTCTATGATTGATTTAGCACCTCATAGTGCTACAAGTAAGCTAGAATGTTGGATTGATGCTGAGGGAATGTTGTCTTCTCTAAATTATACAAATAAGGAGGAAGTGATTGGGATTAATTTAGTGGAGGACCTAGGTGCAGAACTAAGGACATTTGAGGGATTGGATTCATCATAGGAGTTTGGTTAGCTAATGCTTGGTTCAACCCTTGGATCTGTCCTGGATGAGTAGATGGTCCTAATGAAGACAAGGGTCCTACTAAATGTTTCCTATAATCTATGCTTGCCTTAACTTCCTCTGCATATGCATCAATCAATTTAGTAGGGGGTTGGTGCATTCTTTTAATAAATGTAGAAATGAGACTATCTAGGGCCTCATAATACACTCCTTTAGCTAACGCATCATCCAAAACATATGGTGGCTATAACCGGGTGTAGGCATGATGGAACCTATTATTAAATAAACTTATGGGCTCATTAGGCTCTCTCTTGACTGACATAAACTGCATGTACAGGTCATTAGAATTGATAGGGATTTTGAAATTTTGCAGGAAGGCACTCTCCATTTTATTCCAATTGGGAATGGAACCAACAAGCAGATGATTGTACCAATAGAATTCCTCCTCTCCCAACGAATAGGGAAATAGCCTACAACCCACATCTTCATGATTGATCTGCCTATCCCGGAGATAGTTTGGAAGATCTTGATATGTTCTTCAACAGTTCTATTGGGATCATTAACATGGAATTTTGAGTAAAAGTGTTCGGGATTCTTGGGTATGATATTATAATTATTGAAGAGTAGAGGTGAAGGTTTTATAGCTAGGAAATCCATTGGTCATGGTGGAGGTGGTAATGGATGATTGAATAGAACCTAGGGTTGTTGAATGAGAGTAGAATTAGGTTTAGTGGGAGTAGGCTCAATAGGAGTGGGTTTAATAGGAATGGGCTTAGAATCAGATGATGAAGATTAGGATGAAAAAAATGGCCATATAGGTGAAGATGATGCCTTCCCTTTCTTGGTCCTCCTTGACCTAGTAGGGGCTCCTAACTCTTGAAAATATCCTTTTGTTATATATCTATTTTTGAATCTCTAGGGAGATATGGATGATAGAAAATGCTCCAGCTTTTTTGACTCAACCCCTCCCTCTAGTGCCAATCTATTGATGGTATTTTTAGCAATGCAACAACTTAGATAGAATAAAAGTATCCTATCTCTCTTGAAAGGTGAATTTCTATCAACAAGCCTCAAGAAACAACCCAAAGGTCTCTAATGTCAGGTCTTGACAATGCAACAAATAAATTAGTGATAATGTGTAATACTAGTAATCACAAGGGACCTTACAAATCAAAATGCTGGAAGCTTCAAATTTCGTCAAATGTAACAATAGTGGTGATGCTTTGTGAACCTTGCTTTAACAATAATCTCAAAGAAATAGCAAAAGATAAAGGTTTAAGAGATATATCTAATCTAACCCTAAGATCAATTGTGCAGACAACAAAGTGTTCAAGATGGACCAATCTTCCAAAACCAATCTTTGCTTAACCTAGATTACATCCATAGTATCATAGATACATTGCAATCTCCAAAGGAATCAAAGGATTTTCAGATTGTAAATATTCAAACATTCACAATTGAACTTGAGTACAAAACAAAGTAGGCCCAAACTAAATTTACACAATAATCCATAATCAACATATCACTAAAAGTAAGGACTGAAGATTCCTCAACACCTTAAACATAAATGAACAACAACTAGTTCTAAGATTAACCATAAAAGACTTACTCAAAAGATAGAGATACAAGAACCGTGCATAGATGAAACAACACAAAGAAGAACACAAAAATACAATGTATTCACTTCACCAATAACTTGCAACAATTCAAGTTCTTTAGAATGTAGAAGTATCAACAACTGAGCAGCTATCCACTATTCACTATCAACCTTACAAATGAGAAGGTCCCAATTTATAGAAATCTTCAAGATATATCAGCCTAGGATAAACTTAAATTAGGTTTTTACATTAGGTCAGCCAAAAAGGTTGGCCTTGACACTTTAAACCACCTAGTTTTAATTTACAATAAAATATTAAAAGGTCAGCCTCAAAAGGAAATTTTATAATAAAATAAAGTCTTGGCACATAAATCTAGACATGGATGACTTTTATCCTTGACTAGCTTGATGTAGAAGGCACATTCCTCAAGACAGTTAGGCTGGCTAGTTCCCCTTGTCTGTATCTTTTTTATTTCTAGAAAGTTCCTTAACTTTAGGAAGTACAACATTAAGGTCGGTTGGATCTAGAACTAGGTTGAACTTTATTCTTAGTTACTTAATTGCTTTTAATTCATCTTCATACTTAATCAAAGCATTTTCCCACTCTGCATGTAACCCTTGATAATTATCTAGATTAGAAATGTAGATAGTTGCATCCTCAAGTTGATCTTTCATAATTGTCCCATTGTTAGTTGGAGAATATACTTCATGCCAACATTTTTGCAAATGACTAACATTTAAATTCTTCTGCCCAAACTTTCTTCTTCCAATAGCAATTTACAAAAATGCAATATAGCTATCATATATTTCCTTGATTTTACCCTGGATCCTTGTCATCTTCTTCATTGCTTTCATTATGAGCTCCTTTCTATAATTCTATATCTCCATCCATTCCATTGATTTAGCTATATCATCTGATGTAAAGATATTCCTTTTGATAAGATCTTCTTTGGGAGTCTACAATTTTCTTCAATTCATCAATGGTGGTATCATTAAACTTCTAACAATCTACTACAAATTGCGATGTATCCTCCGAAGATGATGACACTTTCTCATAAGTGTGCAATATATTTCCCATCATCGCATCCCCTCTCTTGCTCATACTATACTATCTAGCAATTCATGGGTGACCTTTGTATCTCCCTCAACTATCTTTGCAAATCCTCTTTGTCCTGTGTTTCATTGTCCAACCTCTTCAAAATTGTTTGTACTGATTCTTGGATATCCTCTTTCTCTTTTTCTTTTATAGTAGGGCCAAGATTAATAATTTATACTTTATAGTATGAAGGCCTGACTTCATCTTTGTATTTATCTTCAATAGGAGTAGCAATATAGACAAATCTATTATTAAATTCATCTCTCGTAAACAAAGAGACTTTCCTAGTCTTCTTCCTTTCTTTGGGCTGACCCCAATTAGTTAGGAACTTGTCCCAATCAAGAGTTTCCTCTTCAACAATGATTGGCTTAGGTTTTAATCTCTCTTTCAGCCAATCAGGAATATCATATTCTGGTTCTTCTTGGGAAACCTCATGCTCTAGTTGATCCTTGGAAGGAACATCTTTAATATCTTCTTGATTTTTATCCATTTTATCTTCATTATGCTTATTTTCATATTTATCCTCCACATCTGATATATGTGTATGTTCCTTAACAGGATAATAAGAAGTAACTTCCTTAGTCACCTTTGATTCTGCATTCCTGCTTTGTGCCTCAAAGACTGTTTGGTCCAATTTCCTCCTGAAATTGTTCAGTTCTCCACTCTTGGGGGTAAGAACATATTCATCTTCTTCCTCTTCTTCAAGATTCTTGGAGATATCCTCTTATTCATGAACAATATCCTCATCTGTTGGCATATTATGAACAAGAGAAGTGGGAGGAGTATTATTTCCTAGAACTACTCTCTTTGTTTCCTTTGGAGCATCATCAATAGGTGACTCTGCATCGCTCCTTTCAGGATCATTCATCACTTATTTTACATTTTCTATAGGAGAATCCCTTTGTTTGGGAGAAATTCTCCTCACATATGCTTGTGGCTTTTCTCCTAAACTCTCCACTTCTACCACCTTTACAGGAGTAGTACTTTCTTCATTAGATTTTGCCTTCTTAGATTTTGATTTAGCCATCTTTTGGCCTTCTATGACAAGTTTTCTCTTTTTGTAGGGTTGTGCTTCTTCAATTCCTCCTTTAGTAATTTCTTTTGAAGGCTTCCTCACCTTGGCAATAGGCCACCTCTTAAATTTTTTCTTTTTTCTTGGCTTCTAGTTCTCCTCTTGATTACAAATTATTTTTCCTCTATGTCTTCCTCTAAACGAGGATCAATGGTATCAACCTTGGTGGTCTCTATTTATTCCTTAGAATGAGGTTCAAGATCTCCCATCAAGTTATAGGTGAATTTAGTGCCATTTGACTCTAAGTCCAGAAATTTGTGCTTCACCCACAACTTAGAGTATTTTAACATAGGGGCATTGAGTATATTTAAATCAACTACCTCCTCCTCAGACCAATTGGCAGTGGGAAGTGGTTTGTCTTTATATTGCTCATAATTGTGGTGTTGCAAATAGTCCTCTTCATCATCTACTTGGTTAGGTACATTGGCAATCTTGTGAAGCCTTATTAATCTCAAAGACAACCTAGAGCATTTCCTTCTGATCACCTCAAACTCATCCCTGCAATTAGCAAAATAGTCTTTAATATGGTCTTTATGCTTGAATTATTTTCTACCCATCTTTTGTGATATGCCATAGGGATCAAATTTCCCTCTATCTGTATGTGAATACAAATGAAAATTGACCATCTCCTTCTCTAAATGATGAGAACTTTGTATAGAAGGGCAGGCCTCCAAACCCCCAATTTCCTCAAAGGGAATTGACCTCCAAGCCCTATTCCGTGCAGATTCTTTAAAATAGTATCAAATGCAACAACCTTCCTAGACACTTCCAACAATATGAGCTTATCATTTGGGTGCCTTAGAATTCTAAAGGGTATTGTTGGTGAACCATGTACTCTAATATATGAAAACCTTGGAAATTGGATGAACCAATAACCATATTTCTTGATTAAATCCATTGCATCTGGTGAGATCCCAAAATGGGGTGCATCTTGAAGCATTCTTGTGATGTACATAAGAAAAGCATCATTGGCCCTCCTATAATTGGAAGTATGACATTGTAGCTGAGGATATACATCTATGACATTGTAGCTGAGGATATACATCACAAATTCTATCTTTTCCTAAGACTCCTTTGTAACTCAGACCTCTATATTTGTTCTTTCCAACAAGCAAATACACCAGATATGAGTTCATGGTAAACTTCTTAGTGCCTTGCACACTTTTTAGTTGCATATCCAAGTTGTCACTGATGATGCAAGCCCAATGGTGATGAGTTCCTTTAACAATTTGTGAGATGAGATAAAAACATCCAGTCTTTAAACATGAAAGCCTCATCCAATCCCATTACTTTTCCCAAGGGAGTAATCACATCATTGTATTCATGCTTGAAGTCAGCTCTATATAGTTTCTTGGGAAACTTGGAGTAATGTGACTTTGGTTTTTCAATCCAAGAGTTGTTCATCATATCCAAAGCCTTATTGGGATCCTTCTCATATAATTCTTGAGCTTCCGTTACATTTATCTTCACCAACTTATGATGGGAGCCAATGTTAAAAGTTCTAGCTATGAACTCCTCAGTTATGTTTTCCACTATTCTTCCTTGGGGGCCCACAATTACCCTTTTAACAGAATCATAATGACTGGCACAATCTATAAAAAGTTCAAGGAATTGCAACAAAGGTGGAAAAATAGAAGCCTGAGCCAATCCTGTATGAGTCATAACTTGAGCAAGAGGGATTTGTGCATCACCAAACATTCTCTGTTTAAAATCATTATAATATATGTGACCCATGTTGGTGTCTCCAACCTTGCTCCATGTGGAAATGATCTTGGTCTCTGGCTTTATCCCCTTGAAATCATACTTCATCTTTTCTTCTTTGGTTAGAGGACCCTCCTTAACAAGCTCAACTAACTTTTCCTTAGACTATGCACCCTTGCTGGATTGACCCTGCAATTGTTTAAGAAAAGACAATAATTACCACATTGTTAAGGAGAATATCTCATTTTCATCATTGAATGAATCATTTAAATTCCTATGCAATTCCAAAATTACTTCTAATTAGTGCCAAGATCATGAAAACTAAGTTAAAACCTTTGAAAATGCATCTCAAGAAAACCTCGGGTTTATTCGTTGCCCACGAATTTTAACAATGAAAAATCTCTTAGGGAATCCACCCTCATATAGATTTTGTGAAGGACTAGAGGTTTGGGGATTTCCCTCACTGGCAAATTTTAGCGAAAACCTGAAGTACCCAACCAAAACTTGGTCATTAAACATTTTAATCTCCATAAAGGCTCACTATTCATCCTTCTTAAGACTTAACCCATAAACACCAAACACATTCCAAACCCTAGTGATTTTCAAGCATGGAGGACTCGATGAAATCTAGGGTCAAGGGATTTTTTCGAAGGAATAAACCATTGGGGAATCCACCCTCAAACGGATTCCACGAAGAACATAGGGTTTGGGGAAATCCGTGAAGGACAAAATTTCATGAAGGGAATGACTGTTGGTTTTTTTCATTGATGACAGATTTTCACAAAGTTCCCTCATATCGTTTGCTCATTAAAATTATGACCTCGGTGCCATTTTTCTCATTCACAACTTTCCTTAAACTTGAAATCTCTTGCCTCTAATGTGGGATTGGATTTGAACTCAAACATTATCACCAAAATACAAATATTTTGACACTTAATTAACCATAAATGAATCGATCACAATCAAATTCTTTGCATAAACGAGGGTCAATGTTGACTAGGTTTCATAGTTTTTGATTCATATATCTAGGGCACAAACAAATATAACTCTTAGTCACTCATGCAAACCTCATGGTTAACATAGTTTGAATCTAGAACCCTAATCTTGACAAGACATAGGTGCCTTGATCCAATATTAACTAGAAAACATGAAGAACCCTAGTTTAAGAACAATGCCTTAATTTTCTTAAGCTTAAAAGAATGAGAATTGAAGAACACACATTTGAGGGAAAAGTCCCATGCCAATCAACCAAATAAATATACCATTAATAGCATTGAATGAAAATGATGAAACAAACTCAGAATCAAATGGTGATGTAAAATGAAAATAATGTCAAAACACACTTTTAAATTACCAAAGAGGAATCAAGAAATTTCATTTAAACCACAAGAAACAACGAAAACCCTACCTATGAACTTGAAAATTTGAAATAATGGTGAAAATCCCACTTGGAAAACCTAGTTGATGTCCAAACAAGTGCAATATCAATCTCAAATTCATATAGTCAACAATTGCAAGAACATCTCCAATTCTCTCCTCAAATGCACAATTCAAAATGAATATGAAATGACAAACAAGAGTATAATTCAACCTCCAAAAGTAGCAATAAATGGCAAGTAGAACAACTTACAGGATGATCAATGCATTGACAATACCACACCAAACTTCAAGGATTCAAGGACATGACGGATTCAGGAAAATTCACCATCATAGGACTTTAATGAAAGTTCAAACACCCAGGGAATCTGCTAGGACGTGGATTTCGTGAATCTCCAATACATCTGGAAAATCTGGGAGAAATGGATTTCTATAAGACTCATTCCTTCAAGAGAATCTAGTAGGTGTGTAATTCCATAAAAACAAATCCTTTGGGAAAATTTGGCTAGGACGGATTTCCCTGAAACTCACTAAGACTTTCACAACTTGTTGCCTTAACGAAATTTTCACAAAGAACCCACATTCAAGGCATCATCCAAGGTTGAAATCTTGCAAAATAAAGCACCTAAAGTGTAGATGGAACCATGATACTCAATCAAGTGAAGTGAACCCAAAATTTAGAGGAACTTATCCCTTAAGGGGAAGAAATCAAACCTAAAGAAAAACCAAAAAAAAACAAGAAAAAGAGGGTCCCTGCCTCCAGTGGGGCATGTGTGCAAAAAAGTGCACAACACATACCCAACTTCTTGCTAAACTCCATAGAGTGAATATATTCATGATTACCTAAAGTAGCATCTAAAATATGTCTACCTTTAAGAAATCCTTTTTGATTAGGATAAATCATTCTATGAAGAACAACTTTCAACCTATTGACAATAAGCTTAGATAAGATTTTATAAACCATATTACATAAACTTGTAGGTCTTTAATCTTGCAAAGAAGAATAATCATATTTTGTAGGAATTAAAACTATATAGATAGAATTTGTTTGATTTAATAGTTTTCATAATATAAAGAAATCCCTTACAACATTTAGTAGATCAATGGAAATAACATCCAAAAATCTTTAAAGAAGGCAAGAGGAAAACCATTAGGCCTAGGATCCTTATACACTCCAAAAGAGAACACTGCACTTTTAACCTCTTGTAGCAAAATAGGTTTCCCCAGATCCTTAAGATCCTGATCAGAGAATACATTAGGAATAACATCAATAAGCTCTTCTAGGCCAAAAAAATCTAGATTAGAGTCAACAAGAGTTCCTTTAAAGAAAGAAACAACATCTGCTATATCATTCTCATCTTTTAGGACAATACTATCTTCTTTAAGTGAAGAACTTATTCTATTCCTTTCTCTATGTTTCATTTTGTATTGATGAAAAAATATATATTTTTGTCCCCCTCGATTAACCACTATATTCTAGATTTTTGTTTCTAAAAAAATTCCTTCATCTTTAAGAGCTTAGTCCATTCCATATGTAACTCCCTTTCTTTAGCACAAATTCCCACATCATTATTTCCTTCCTCCATTCTTCCCTAAATCTCCTTAAGGCTTGTTGTAATGGTCTTCTTTTTTTGGAAAATATTGCCAAAGGAGATCTTATTCTAGCATTTAACCTTATCTTTAAACCTTTTTAATTTTTTCAGCAAAATATTACATTGAAGTACCATGGGAGATTCCACCAACTTTGAACTAGTTCTTTGAACTCATGGTGAGAAGTCCACATAATTTTGTACTTTAAAGGAAATGAACCCTTTGCCACAACCTCCTCCCTATTGAAAATTGAGATGATTATGCAGCTTAATACTTTGTAAAACTTTATGATTGTTTATCTAAATATGTATTCTTTGTTACAGATTCTTTTTGGGTGATTAATCTGATTAATTCATTTTACCATTTGTAGAATGAATACACAAGGTTGTAAAAGAATTAGATAGGATATTCACCTCAATTTTCAACATTTGGTATCAGAGCTAAGGTTGAGTAGAGTATTGGGATACCTTTCTCTTAAAAGATTGAAGGTTTTTTGGCTATAGTGGGATATTTTATTATTTTTGTTATTTCTGATTTTGGAAAATAAGTTGGTTACAATGAATTCTCGTTTAGATATTGAAAGGTTCAATGGATCTAATTATGAAATGTGGAAACTAAAAATGGAGGATCTCCTTGAAGAAAGAGATCAATGGTTAGCTGTTAATAATCAAAGTTACCTACAACTATGCCAGATGAGGATTGGTCTAAGCTTGATAAGAAGGAAAGAGGAACCATAAGATTGTGTCTTGTTGATGTTGTTCTCTTGAATGTTTCAGATGAAAATATTGCATATAAACATTGGAAAAGAATAGGTGATATCTATCAAACCAAAAGTCTAACTAATATGTTGCATCTGAAAAGGAAATTGTATTCTTTAAAAATGAAAGATGGTGATTCTATTGAAAATAATTTAAATTCTTTTATTTTGATTCTTATTCAATTAGCATTAGTTGATGTAAAGCTAGAAAATGAAGATAAATGCATTTTGTTACTTTGTTCTTTACCAGAGTCTTGGGAAATCTAATTGTTGCTATTAGTGGTAGTGGTGCAAATCCAAAGATGGAAAATATAATTCCTACTCTCCTATCAGAGGAGATGAGGAGGAAGTCTAAAATTGGATCCCAAGATGCCTTGTTTGTAAGAGGTAGGCCTAAGGAAAAGGAATCGAAGGTAGAAAAGAAAGGAAAGGGTAAGTCCAAACGATGGTCTAAAACCCCTAGTAAGAGTAAGGTAAATTGTTGGAATTATGGAAAACCTGGACATATTAAGAAGGATTGAAAGAGCAAGAAAAATATTTATGATGCTTCTATAGACAAATCCACTGATGATAGTTATGATGCATCAGTCATTTCTTCTAATATTGTTTTTGATAACTCTTGGCTTATTGGTTCAGGTTGCTCCTATCATAGGACTCCTAATAAGGAGTGGTTCATTAAGTATACTGCATATGATGGAGGGGATGTCTTCTTTAGAGACAACAATACAACAAATGTTGTTGGCGAAGGATAGGTAAAGTTGTGTTTCAGTTATGGTAGGGTTAAGACCCTTAATGATGTTATACATATTCCAGGAATTGCTAGAAATCTACTTTATGTCTCGAAGTTCAATGATTATAGAATACATGTGACATTTGACAAAGGTGGTTGCAAATTGGTGAAAGGGAATATGGTGGTTGCTAAAGGATCTCGATTGGGACTTTGTTTAAGTTGAATACCTTCAATGGAAATAATTTTCCAATGTAACTAAAGCTGAAAATACATGTATGATGTGGCACCATAGATTGGGCCACATTGGTGAAAAAGGTCTTAGGACCTTTTATAATTAAATTGGTTGATGGTATTCCTAATTATAATGTTTGAAAAATGACTTTTGAGGGCATTCGTGTGTTTATCTAGATAAAATTTATTGATGATAAGCTTTTAATTATTATTTGTATATTGATGGACATGATTTATTGGTAAGCATGTCAAAGAATTGAAAGCACAACTCTCGAGTACATTTGAGATGAAAGATTTAGCGGTTTCAATATATATCCTTGGTATGGAGATCAAAAGAGATAGAGGTAACAAAAATCTTTGCTTAAGTTAGAGAAATTATGTTGATACTATTTTGAAATGGTTTAACATGCAGGGCAGTAAACCAATTAATATTCCTTTACCAGTTGGCACAAAGTTAATTTTAGACATGAGTCCTAAATCTGATTTTTATTATGAGGAAATGTCTAAAATTCCATATACTAGTGCAATTGGTAGTTTAATGTATGCAATGGTCTATACGAGACCAAATATAGCCCAAGCAGTGGGAGTTCTTAGTAGGTTTATGTCTAACCCTAGTAAAGAACATTGGACTTACATTAAGAGGGTGTTTATATATTTATGAGGTACTTCTAATTACTATTTGGTTTATCATGGTTCTAATGATATTGATATTATGCATAGATCATTGGACATATAGGGTTTTGTTGATTTAGATTGGGTAGGAGATTTGGACAGTCGGAGGTCGACAAGTGGCTATGTGTTTACTTTGTTTGGAGTTGTAGTTAGTTGGATGAGTAAGAGGCAACCCACAGTTGCTTTTTCCACCACATAAGCATAGTACATGGCTATTACACATGCCTCTAAAGAGGTGGTTTGGTTACAGAGACTTGGGAAAGGTATTGGTTTTAATTGCAAGCAAGTTAGACTTGAATGTGATAGTCAAAGTGCTATTTAAATATTTAGCCAAAAATCCTATGTATCATGCTCATACTAAGCATGTTGATGTTCAGTATCACTTTGTACAAGAAATGGTTGAGAGTGGGAAGGTATTAATTGAGAAAGTTGACACTTCAATTAATGTTGTAGATTATCTTATGAAACCAGTTCCTACAAATAAGTTCTCTTGGTGTAAGAAGGCCATTAGCCTTGAGTCTTGTACTTGATCTATAATAATGATTCCTTTTTTAGAATAATTGCAATGTATAATGTCAAGTGGGAGAATGATGGAAATAGGATGCCATTTAATTACAATCCTAAACATTATTTCATGTATCTCCCAAGTCCTTGGAAAGTGTTCCCCAACACTAGGATTAGAAAGAGATAATCATGTTAATTAACATTTGTAATTAATTATAAATGTTAGGAGCATGTGAGGATGCCCAATATGAGTTCCTAAATAATAGGGGCACATGGGGCACCCACATGGAAGGTGGAACCCACCTTGAGTTAAGCTAATTGTTTGTAGTAAAAGATAACACTTCCGTAAGGCATGTAAAGATCCTAGAAGTTAGGGATTGATGTTTACATGCATGAAGTTCAGTTTAGTTTAGTTTAGTTCAGTTCAATTTAGATCAGTTTAGTTCATATCAGTTTAGTTTAGTTTAGTTTAGTTCAGTTCAGTTCAGTATCACTTCAGTTTAGTTGAGTTTAGTTTAGTTCAGTTCTTTTTAGTTCAGTTATGGTTAAGTTATCTTCAATTAGTTTCAGTTGAATTCTAGTTGACTTCAGTTAACTTGGAATACATGACTAATGACTTGAGTTGCATAACAGATAACAGGTGACTACTTTCAGTTAATAGGGGATGATCATTCTTGCATGAATGGTGGAGAGATATGTTTTAATTAATAGAGATTAACTTGGACCCACCTTGGGCACCCAAGTTGGCTTCTTGGAGTTAATAATTTTGCATGATAAGATATTTCAGAAGGCTGAGTTAAGTGGGCCCATTCTTGGGCACCAACTTTGAGGATAAGCTTTGAAGATATCTTGGGAATAAAGGTTGAGTTATGACTTCAGTCTGGGGTGCCCAAATGGATGGAGTTGATTTGACATTGTTCTTCATGGTAGAACTCTACTTGCAAGATATAGGCATAGATTTTGTGAGATAGGGATTGAGCTTTGTAATTGTAACTCTTTGGAGTTTACAAAGTTGAGTATTGCCTATTTATCTCAAGCAAGTTGAAGAGAGTTTGTATCAGTTTTTATTCCAGGTTGTGAAGAAGATTTGTTGAAGGAAAAAGAAGCATCTCAAGCAAGGATTGAAATTATTGTAATCTTATTTTGAGATTAAATAATACATTGATTCTTGGTGGAGTTTTTTCCTGAAAGAGTTTCTCCATAGTATATGTTGTGTATCTTATAATATCCTATCTAATTCTTCTAAAAGCTTCTATCTTCATTCTACAAATGGTAAAATGAATTAATTAGATTAATCACCCACAGAGAATCTATAACAAAGAATACATATTTAGATCAGCAATCATAAAGTTTTACAAAGTATTAAGCTACATAATCACCTCAATTTTCAACACTTCCATCCAAAAAGAATTACATTATGATCAAATCCTATTCTAGGAAGAGAAGATAAAGTAAGCTTAGGAAGAATATCCAAGCTATTAGAAATCAAAAACCTATCAAGTTTAACTTGAATATTATTACTTCCTTGTCTCTTGTTAGACCAGGTAAATAAAGAGCCTTGTAATTCAACATTCATGAACCCTTGAGAGGAAAGAAAATAAACTATATCCACCATACTATAAAAAAAATCACCGATACCCCCAAATTTTTAGAAGGAAATAGTGACGTATTAAAGTCCCCACCAAACATCCAATAATCCATTTGTCTGCTAGAGATTAGAGAGGTTAAATAATCTCATATTTGAGCTCTTGTTGACCTAGAATTAGGAGCATAAATATTTATCAAACTTCATTTAACTAAGGCATTTAGATTCCATATAGGTCATTAGACTATTTTTACAATTGTGTTTATGAAATTTCTTACATGTTGGAGGAGGAAGAGTAATCAAGTGGGCTTTAGCAACCCCGACAAAATTTTCTCTTGCTTAGATAGGGGATAAGGAGGAGGAAGCAATCATTTAGCTTGTGAAGGAAATTTTGATTTCCTACAAGAGGAATTCATGCATACATTAAAAATTGGAGGATGAGATGTAGACAAAGGAGGAGGACAAAAACCCAAACCCCTTTTAGCAAGGTGTGGTGTAAACTTCACAAGATCCTTAAATTTGTGTTCCATGTTTTCATTGTATCCAAGTTTATAAAGAATTTTAAAACAATCCCATAATGTTTTTCCAACTCATATGGAGGAGGAGATGTCTTCTCTAAATGAGAAGTATGATTATTTTTTTAAAGTGGAGTAGCAATTTTTTGAAAGCGTAGCAGTAATATTGACATGGGAAGAATTGATTATTTTGCAAGAATGTAGATCCTTTTTTAGTGTTGAAATGTCAAGAGTGGGATCATTTTTATATTTTTCTAATACATGAGGGATGAATAATAAAGAGCCCCCATTTCCATCATGGGATGATTATGTTTGTAGATTTTTTGATGTAGGAGTTGGAATAGTATATTTGAGTAGTTTAAAATATTGTGCAAATTAAATAGAAGGCTCCTTAGTTTTAGATTCTGATATTTTGTACTCTCCGACAAAGGAGGGTGTATAATCTAATTAGTCCCAATAATCACCAAAATATGTATTTAAAGATGAAGCATCATATGGATCATTATTGTTGTTAGAAGAAGGAATTGAGGTGTTAAGACTAGATTCTTGAGAAGAGGAAGGAAAAGATTGGGTGGATGCCATTGAAACAACCTTTGGATCTTTAGAATTTGATGGTGATATTTTATACTCCCCAATGAAAGAAGGTGTAAAATATAATGAACCCCAATCATCGCCAAAGAGAACATTTCTAGGTGGTTTAATATCACTGGTATCATTATCATTGGAAGGTAGTGGTTCGACTTTTGAAGATGGAATTTCCATACTAAGAGAATTAGAAATAAGAGTTTGATGTCCAAATTCTACTATAAGCAATTTTCTAGATTTGGGTCTCCTCCAACCATATTGAGCTTGTTATTATATAAAAACTTCATTGTGTGGTGAAGAGTAGACAAGAATAACCCCATGACATGGATCCATGGGCTACCAAGAAGAATATTGTAGGAAAGATAATCAGGCATGACATGGATAAGGGTACGTAAAGTCATAGGTCCAACTTTGACTAGTAGTATGATTATACATAGTTACTATCTATCGAAATTATCAAAGCCACAAATAGAAAGAGTGTCAGGTTTTATAAGAGATGTATCTATACCCATCTTATGTAAGAAGTTAATGCTACAAACAATAAAACCTAGTCCATTATCAATTAGAGTATGATTTATTCCAGTTCTATTAATGATGGTCAAAATCAAAAGAGGATCATTTTGTTATTAATTTCAAGAGGAATATATGTTGAGGGAATGTAATATCTAATTCGGGTCCATGCATACAACCAAACAAGGTTGATACATCATTTAGTATAACAAAGGTGGTAACACTATCTTCTGTAAGGCCTCTTGGAGCATCTTTTGATATGTAGGTGAGGTTTGTATTAAGTTCCAAAGAGAGAACTTAGCTTGAGTATTGAATTTTTTTTCAAGAAGATCATATTATTTGATCAGATGCTAAGGAATATGATGTGTAGAGGGAAGATAAGGTTGAGGAAATAGAATTGAAGTGTGAGTGTTTTGTATTTTTTAGATTGTTTTTTATTTTGAGTGTTGTATGTGTGAAAAATTGTATGATAATTAAGTTGTTGGGACACACTTTGATCAAGATTGTTTTTTGAGTAAGTTGTTTTGAAAAGATTAGAATGTGACCATGAGGTTTAGGCTAGTTTCAAACACCTCCAATAGTAAGAATGGGTTTAGTATTGTATATGTGAGCAACTACATGGTAATAAGGTTGTTGCAACATATTAAGTGGTTTTGTAAAGTTCGAGATACCTCGAATGGTAAGAATGGGTTTAATTTGTGGTTGAGGTACATTAGGAAAAGGATGCACAACAATTTTTGGTTTTGGAAACATGTTGAGAGAGGCTAAAGTGGTAAAATAAAACATCTTGAGAGGGTAATTTGGTAATGACCAAAGTTTAGCAAGAAATAGTGTTTGGCTTCTATCCTCAAGGTAGCGACAAGAAAGTTAGGTAGGATTTTGATCACTTTTGCTATCAGTAACAAGGATTTTTAGGGTAATATAATAAATTAGGTGATTTAGTGTCAAATTGATAATGTGCAACAAAATCTAGAATTATCGGGATAGATTATCAAGAATAGGAATCAAATCTTAGCAGAGACTACAAAGAAAAATCTGTTGGAAATAGGATACCATTTAATTGGAATCCTAAACATTATTTCATGTATCTCCTAAGTCCTTGGAAAGTGTTCCCCAACACTAGGATTAGAAAGAGATTAAATTTGAATGAAATGAACATGTAAATTGTCATTTGTAATTAATTCTAAATGATAGGAACATGTGAGGGCATCCAAGAATGGTTCCTAAATAATGGGAGTACATGGAGTGCCCACATCGAAGGTGGAACCCACCTTGAGTTCATTTAACTGTTTTAAAAAAAGATAACACTTTAGTAGTGCATGTAAAGATCGTAGAAGTTAGGGATTGATGTTTACATGCATGGAGTTCAGTTCAGTTTAGTTCAGTTTATTTTAGTTTAGTTTAGTTCAATATTAATTCAGTTCAATTCATATCAGTTCAGTTCAATTCAATTCAATTATGGTTTAGTTATCTTCAGTTGCATGTAGTTAGTTTCAATTGAATGCTAGTTGATTTCAGTTCACTTGGAATGCATGACTGACTTGAGTTGCATGAAAAATAACATGTGATACATTTAGTTAAGTGGGGATGATCAATCATGCATCATGTTTGCATGAATTGATGGAGAGATATGTTTCAGTTAACAGAGATTGACTTGGACCCACCTTGGGTGCCCAAGTTGGCATCTTGGAGTTAACACTTTTACATGAGAAGATATTTTATAAGGTTGAGTTAAGTGGGTCCATTCTTGGGCACCAAATTTGAGGAGAAGCTTACAAGATATCTTCGTAATCAACGTTGAGTTAGGACTCCAGTTTGGGATGCCCAAATTGATGGACTTGTTTTGACATTGTTTTTCACAGAAGAACTCTACTTGTAAAGAATAGGTGTAGGTTTTGTGAGATGATCTTTGTGCTTTGTAATTGAAAACTCTTTGGAGTTTTCAAGGCTCATTATTGTCTATTAATTTCAGCAAGTTGAAGAGAGTTTTATTAGATTTTATTGCAGGTTGTGAAGAAGATTTGTTGAAGGAAAAAGAAGCATCTCAAGTAAGGATTGATAAAGAATTATTGTAATCTTATTCTAAGGTTAAATAATACAAGCACTATTGATTTTGGTGGTGGATATTTTTCCCAAAAGGGTTTCTCCATGGTATATGTTGTGTCACTTCTATCTTCTAGTCTTATTCTTCTACAATCTTCTGTCTACTTCTACAAATGGTAAAATGAATCTAAATAGATAATCATCCACAAAGAAATTGTAACAAAGAACACTTAATTAGATCTACAATCTCACAGTTTTACAAAGTATTAAGCTACATAATTACCTCCATTTTCAAAAAAATAATGTACAAAAAATGAAGTAAAACTGATAGGATAGAGGCATGGGCACCCTATTTTAGGTTTATTAGGGTGTTCGGGTGCTAGATTACTTGATCATAGTTTTCTCTCTACTCTTTTGTAACCTATTGTTGATGAAAGTTTTGGATTTGACCTACACACATGGAAAGAGGGGAAAGGTTGTGTTGTATAGGATTTTTCCTCAATCAAACCCATGTGTTGGTGATTCCACCTGTGAACCTTAAATCAACCTTACTTCAAACAATGACCACAGTTAACTGTTATTCAATTCAAAATAATATAATCTAAGATTCCTATGAAATACTTGACTATGATAAAATATGCAAACTAAGTAGAACAAAGACCACTAGATTACAAGCATATAAAAACATAATCAAAACTTTATCTCATAGTGGATTGGTGCTTCTATGGAAAGAAGCTCTTTCCCAATCCTTTGCTAAGCTCCATGATATTGATGATATGAAACTGGTTTGAAGATGATATGAGGTGGACAAAATCAGTTCTCAATTGAAGAGAGTGACTTTGCACGAGATTGTGGAGGATTTGTTGAAGAATGAAGCTTCCATTTATAAACTCTCAAGTTGAAAGAGTGTTCAAAAGAGAGCAATGTGGGATAAAGATTTGACCAATGAGATGAAGCCACTTGTCACCTTGTGAGTGGTTGAGGAATGTGCAAGTTTTGGCCAATGTGCCAAAGAGGGGGAGATTCAAATTTGAATTTGATGACAAGATGAGTTAAATGCTAAGCTTGAATTGTGCAAGAGACATGTAAGAGCTTATTAATTGCTTTGTTAGATGTACATGCCAAATCGGGGGGAGATTCAAACTTGGAGAATATTCTCCCTTTATGCCAAGTTGAAAGTAAATAAAGATTTTGATCAATCAATTAAATGCAATTTCATGTGCAAGTGGAAAAATCTAGAGAATACAAGTGATTAGGATTAGCATTTAATCATGGATTAGATTAATTAAGATGATGTTAGATGTTTTTGACCCATTTGACTTAGATTTAGGGATTTAAATCAAATCAAAGGGAGATGAAAGGTGATAAAGATTTAGTTAAATAAATATTTGATTTATTTAGATAAGGGGGATAATGATAGGATCAAATTAAATAAAGTTAATTTATTTAATTTTAGATGGATGATCCTTAGAGATTAAATCAATTAAACTTGGTTTATTTAATTGATGGGCGAATATGAACTAATTAAATGCATGATGTCAATTTCACGTGTCTACATTTTTCCCCTCTTTGAAGTAATGTACTTGTTGCATTGGTTCAAAGAATAAACTTGCCGCGATCAAAATTCAAAAAATTTATTATTTTTTGGGATGCCCTAGCGGAAAGTACACTAGTACATTGCCCCCACGAGAGATCGAGCGAAAAGATTCAATTTGAGGGTCGATCTAGCGATAAAGAGGTTCAAAATGGATGGTATGGATGATTGCGATGATGATACAAATGAGATGATGATGCGATAATGCCTATATGATTATGTAATAGATGTTTTATGCAAATGTATGATTTATGAGATGCTTAGACTAACAAATCTATATTATGATGATGACTATGTATGTGAGATGATATGTCGAATGTTGATGGTTTGTGGATGCATGATGGATGCATTGGTGATGTTATACTAGCGCAGAGAGAAGAAAGAAGAAATGAGATGATGACAAGAGGATCCAAAAAGCCCATGATCTGACGAGACGTTATTAGAGATGCTAATGATGATAGATGATGTTTTCCTTATCAAGGATTGGGATTTTAAAAGGGCTACTTACCTTATGTTTGATAACACACATGGGTGTGATGCATCAAGGTATAAAGAACCAGGATGGCGTTGCACCTAGTAGTGCGATGGACTTTGACTTGACAAATAGATAGGAGTATTCTTGTTCACACTTGACATATGGAAACATTGCTAGGACATACCTAACAAAGCAAGTATTCGCCAAGTTTTTTTACAAGAACATCCAACAAGCACAACAAACAAAAGGATAATGATCGTTGCCCCATTCCTATCTCTCCAAATCCTTCATTCAGATAGCATCGAGAGGTCCTTGGAATGAGCGCAATAAGATAAATCAAAAGAAAAGATCAGGTACACAAACAAGCCAATGTTCTTCATACCTCTAGCCAAAAGGATTTGTTTTGATAGGATAAGAATCCAAGGTGATATCCAAAATGATGCCCATTGTTGGAATGATATATCCTAGGAGATGCATTGTATAGGATGATGATGGGTTGATAAGTTGATTGATACGTTGTTGATATAAGGTTGATTGACATGTTTGAAAATGATCAAGTGTTTGATTTTGGATTACCGTTTGTTGATTTTGATTTTGCATTTGAAGCTTGCTTTTGATGATTGTTGTACTTGTTTCTATTTGTTTTGCCAAAGGATGAAGGTGACGATCAATTTATTTATGATGATTGATTATTTCAAGTGAAAGCAAGATGAGACAGATGGATTTTTTCAAATATTTGGATGTTTTTGATGTTTTTGGAATGTTTTGAGGCTGTTTTTGGTATTTTCAAGATTTTACAAATGTTTTGATTTTTGATTTTTGAATGTTTTTGGATTTTGTGTTTTTTGAATGTTTTTGTGTTTTTGATGTCTCGGGGGCTGATAAAAGATGAGCTTTGCCTACATTTAAGCTCAGAGACGACGTAGTTCGAATTCTAATGTTTTTTATGTTTTCTAACTTTTTGACTTGTTTTTTGGATTTTTTACATGATTTTGACGATTTGGATATGGATATGTGTGATGATGCCAATGCTCTATTTGGGGATTTTTCTAAAAACCAAGCTAAGGTTGATTGATCAGATCGATGGATTGATGATGATGATAGCATTGTTGAGGATACACAACAATGCAAGGATAGTGTTACGCAACACAAGGATTAGGATGAATATCCCAAGATGATGAGGGATTGATGATGATAACATTGTCGAGGATACACAACAATGCCAGGATAGTGTTAAGCAACACAAGGATTAGGATAGATATCCCAAGATGATGTATTTTTTGATTGGATTTGATTGATCATGATTGATGAAGCTTGATTTGGAACAAAAATTGTTTGAATGATTTGATGTGATTTTTGAAGTGCAACTTAGATGCAACTGACAGTGATTATTTGGATTGATGTTCAATGAAAGATGAAGCTTGATAAGGAATGTCTTCTTGTAAAAATATGCCACAGGCTAGTGATTTGGATTTTTGCTCACAAGTGGTGGACCAATTTTATTTCACATTTGCCAATGTTCAGATCACCACATAAGTTGGAAGATATATATCAAGATTTATTTCCTAAAGCAAGATGCAAATATCTGCCCCCAGTGTCTAGCAATGTATGGAATGTCATGGATGGATGCTTGGATAGGTGTGTGGATGGATGGATATGGATTATCTTATAATAAGATAAGGTGTTTGAATGAAGGAATGCTTCATTGGATAATGCTTCATAGCTCAGATAATGCTACATAGGATAGGATCAATGAAAATGACCCATGTCAAGATGTTTACCATAAGCAAGCGTAAAGTGTGCCCCAAACTTTCATCAAGATCAAGATAACTTGGATGATGGATGCAAATGGATGACGATGGATTGGATAAATGGTTCATGGATGAATGGATTTATTGTGGATAAGATAGATGGAATGCTCGATTTATTATGGATGGGATGAGATGCTTTCATCTGAACTGGCGCACGTAGATGCTTGATTCCACACATGATGCCTGTTTTCTAGGTTTTCATCATGGTCTTGCCCAAAGTGCCACCGTAGTGGTTTTCACTAGAGGACGATTTTTTTCTTTACTGTTTTCAATCCTTTTTCTAATTTTTTTGGATTTTCATTTTTATTTTATTTTTCTGAAAGATTTTAAGCTCATACTGAATCACAAGGTGTTGCTGATGTAGATTCTTCTATCATGATGTGCCATCGATACCCTACTTGAAGATGCTGCTTTGCCGAGACACGTGCACTTGAATACAACTTTTGATATGCCTAATCTGCTTTATTGATATCGAGGTTAACTTTGTCTCTGTACGTACATCATGATAAAGTGCCTTCTGAATCCTTATGATGAAGGGTCATTTCCAATACATGGTCAATGTGAGAATTGGATATCATGCATGGAGGCGTGGATGGAGTGTGTTTAGGGATAAAAGATGGATTGGTTGACAGTTTGGAATCTTTGACTCTCCAAACTTGGGAAGATGAGCAATGATGGGTGGATACGAAAGTGTGTGTGAAGTTAGGACCAACTACTTGATACACTTTGTACATTTCTTGAAAATCCCACTTTTGCTTTTGTGGATATCTTTGATGGATACTTTTCCCTTTTTTATTTTGCCCCATAGTTTCTTTGACTGATGGAGTTTGATAGGGATGATCTTTCTTTGTATTCTTTGGTATCTATGTGTATTTGACTTGTCCATTATGCTTTACAACTTCTTTTTCTTTGATAACATTCTTCGTACTTTGATTCAATTCTTTCTTTTGACGTTGGTCCCAATTTGTGGATGGGGTGATGGGTGGATGAAGATTCATGACATGACTGGTTGTAGTATTAGCATCAGTTTCATCATAAGGATTCTTCATGCTCTCTATGTTGATGTTTGCTTGAGATGTAATTTCCCCTAGTATGGTGGTAGTGGCACCTTCGTTCCTTGATTCTGCTTGTTTTGATATGTCTTGTTCAATAAGCATGCTCTGATAAATGACCACTGCAGATGATGTTGTTGGAATTTGATGCTTTACTAACTCTGGATTATACTGTTATGTCTGAATTATTTCCTGGAGTGGATAATGTTGGATATCCTCATACCTAATGTCCCCAATCTGAATTTGGGATATATTTGATCCTGATGTTGTCAACTTAGTTTGACTATAGGAATCAATAATCTTCTCTTTTTGTGTTATAATGTCAGGAGTAAAGGAATCATGTTCTGAATGAAGATCATCTACGTGTCCATCCACAGAAAGCATCTCATGGGTAGATGGAGGAGTATGTGTTATGGGGATATGATCATCATTTGTGACATCTTGTATAGATAGGAGAGTGTCCATTAGATCATTATAGTAACTTTGAGATACAAATTCTTGATCCTGAATAATTTTGGAATTGCCTTTGACATGCTTTGGATCAGTTTCTTGACATGGGTCAGTTTCAAAGGATGGATTGCTTACAAAGGGTTCTTGGATATCATCATTAGTCATGGTAAGTGGTTCAATATCCTCTTGATCTTTGAGCGGACTTGGATCAAATGTTGAGTTGAGGATTCTTTTAGCATTTGTAACCATGAGGTCAAAGGGTGTCAACATGTCTTGGAAAGGATCATTGCTAGACCTTGGTGAAATATGTTGATCATGCTTTGGGATAAATTCTTGAGACATGCCCTCTAACTCATCAAGTGATGTAGAAACATTTTCAACATGATCATTGGTTGATGGATCGTGCATTATGTTAATAGAATCAAATAATTCTAACACTTCTTGAAACAGATAACTACACATTGGCTCTTGATGTATGGTGAGTTGATCATCGGATGGGGTAGAAACATCCTCAATATGCTCCTTAATTGAGAGATATTGAACATTGTTGTCAACAATTGTGGTGGAGAGATTGTGAATGTCTTCAACCATAGGGTCAAGTGATGTTGACATTTCTTGGATTGGATCATTGTTGGTTGGTAGATTTTGATCATGATTGAAAAGTGACTCTTGACATATGTTGATTTGATCATTGGATGAAGTAGACACGGTTTCAAGGTGCTCCTTGATGGATAGATCTTGATCATTGCTTGCAGCAATTGTGGTGGGGATATTGTCAATGCTATCACTAGTGGTTGAATGTTCATTTTTATCCCCAATAGTTATCATTTTTTGTGTTTGTGCTTGTGTTTGATGGGTAGCTTGAGAGGCTTGGGTAGCTTGAGAGGCTTGTTGCACTTGTTGAGCTTGTGCTGATTATTGTGTGGCTAGATATTGTTGGATGGCCTTTTGGTAGGCCTAGTGAGCTTTTACCACAATGTTATATTGTCTTGCTGCATTTGGTTTTGGTGGTAGTGGTGGTGGATTTGGAATTGTGTTGGATGTAGTGATGGGTGGTTGAGATACTTTTGAATTGATCATAGTGGTTTGAGATATGATGGGTGTGATAGGGATGGTTGGAGTGATCAAGGTGATAGGAATGGTTGAAATGACCGAGGTGATAGGTCCTTGGGAGACCATATTTTGATTTTTTAGGATCGATGTTGTCATTTGATTAGATACCATTTGTTGATGCGATGTCAATGGTATATTAAAAGGATTTGATGTGATGGCTTGATTGGTGTTAGGTGGATTGATTTGGATGGAGTGATTAGTGCTAGGTAAAGGGGGAAGCCCTAAACCAAGGAATGATGTTGATATGGCTAATGGTGGTGGAGATATCTCTTGGCGTAATGACTCAACTATTTTGGTAAGTGTAGCAATTTGATCTCGCCAAATTTGATCTTGATTTTGATCTTGACTCCCTTGATATAGTTGATTTGGTTTTTGTTCAAGTAGATTTGGGATGCATACTTGTGGTTTTTGAATGGGATCATGGAAAAATTGATTTTGGACAATGTTCTGATTTGGGATGATGTTCATATTTGGCATGATAGGTTGAAATTGAACATTGTTGGTGTTGGGAATCACATTGCATTGTTTCAGGTAACTTTGATTTTGCATGGTGTTACCTTGACTTGGATTGATACACAGAGTTGTTAACATCTTGTTTGGACTTTGAACAATATTTGTATGATTTGCAAACATATCCATCCCAAAGTTTACCAAGTTTGGATTCAAAATGTTCATGTTTTGTAAAGTTGTACTTGGTACATTCACATTTCGCGTGTTGGGATTTGATGAGATGACATTGTTCAATTGAAGGCTCATGCATTGATTGTTCGATTGATAGATTTGTAGGTTTGGACTTGGATTTAAATCTACCATCGGGAAAGGTGTTCCAAACTTTGATTTGGGAATACTCACATTTGTTGTACCATTGACATTTGTAGGGGGTAATGATCCCATGTATGGATTGTATAGATGTGAGTGTTGATAATCAATCGGCATTGTAAGGCTTTGAAAGTTCAGTTGACTTGGATTACTCATGATGTATGGATCAAGTTTATATTCCATGTTCTTCTTGTGTTTTGACCGTGTTGTAAAAGTGACCTCTAAGGTTCTTAGGACCAATGACGAGATGAAGGATGAAAGGGATGAATGATATGAGTGTTGAAAAATTAGGGACTTTGTATCAATGCTAGACTTAGGGTTTGATTTTGATTGGTTGGATTGGATAATGAACTTGTAAACCCTAAGATGTTGGATGTGATATTAAGATGAACTTGTTCAAAGGATTTCTAATTCAATTAAATGTATGAGAAAGGATGCATTCCCATACACCTAATTAAATAAGGTGATTTTGATTTTGAAAATTTACCCAAGTCTAGAATGATGTTTCCAAAGCTCTAAAGTTGTTTGTGGGATGGATTTTGATAGATGTTTGGAAGATGGATGAAAGTTTTGATTTTGATCCTAAGAGACTTAGAGAGACTTTGTTTACTAGGCCAAGATATTGAAGAACACACTTTTCTCTAACAGTAGTTCAAAAGACCAATGTTTGCATGAAAACCATATGATCAAAAGATATCAAGCACATGTGTGGGGTCCAATTTGTTATCTTTGCTTAATGACTTTGTTTTACCACAAACACACTTCTTGCTTAGTTTTCAAACTGAATGTCTATGTCTCAATTCCTTTTCATTCCACAAAGTCCATCATGTGAAAATCAAGGTTTCAAGAGCATAGTTTCCTATTGTTGACTTTAGTAGGAGCAAATTGAGATGAAATCCAAATGCCTAGAAACCTCTAAGGATATGAATCCCAAGGGCAAGCAAGGGCATGCGAATTCATTCAAGGATATTTGCTTCTCCTAAAGGGTTTTCAATTTTGATGATTCATTGAATGTTTGTTTCGATGTTTTGGATATAAGCATTGTGTTTTCAAATTGACTCACAAGCAATATAGCATCCTAGCTCAATTGGTACGTTTTTCTTGGTGGGCTTGCCTCATGCCCTTCGTAGTAGAAGAGATGATTTTAGATGCAACCAAGGAAAAAATATAAAGGTATGTTAAGAATGAAGTCTTAACCTCTATATTTTAACCAAGATCGGACATGGCAAGTAACTTCTTGGACTTTGAGTTCCAATGCACCACTTTGATAAACTCGTTGGATAGATTGGTTGGTTACTACAAACAAGGGTTTTAGTTCAGACTTTCCATTCGTGGAGATTGACCCATATGACAAGAGTCCCTTTTTAGATCCATCTCATCAGAGCCAACCGTATGATACTGGCGTTTACTCCAATACCCACATTTATATCCTGGCTGGAAATACTCTCGGGTTCAGAAGTGTTACCGGTTGAGTCGTTCCCTTGGGTGAGTACTTTTTCCCCAAGGTAGGCCCTCTAACATAGACAAAAGCGAGTAAACATATTCATAGTTCGATCAACCTTCATTTAGAAACAAAGGGAGAACACATGCAACAAGTTTACTCACACTCGCAAAGTGTTTTGTTCAATTTTTAAACCCAAAATGAAGTGTGGAGGCAATATTTTATGCAACTTAATGTCATCAAAAAGACTTTTGATTCTCAAGATCACCGTGAAGCACGAGAGAAGTGCATACGCCTTTTTAGATGAGATTATTTTGCAAAAAAGATTACAAAGCATAAAAGACACATGTTCATTTTAACCTTTCAAAGCAATGATGAGTTCGTTTTAAGCACCAAAAATCAAATGTGGAGTTTGTTTGTTCAATTTTATCCCAAATTGAAGCTAGTAAGTGTCTAACGTTCTTTTTAACCCTTTGCAACGAAAAATTGAAGTGTTATTTTTAGAGCCTCAAAAGATGTAAGTTGATTTAAAATAGAAAACTAAAGCGTATAATGTAAGCTTTAAGCATTAAAAAATGCTTTGTGTATTTTCAAGTTTCAACACCTAATTTTCTTCGACTCCAATCTTGCTTGCTTTCGTTCGACTCCAATGCTTGATTAACCTACAAATATCACAAAACCACAAAAAATAAGATTCATTTCAATAACATCTTAACATAAATAAACACAATTTCAAACATAATGAATTTTAAAACAAGTGTTTGAAAGATAGAAACAAAATAGTTCAATAGTTACTATAAAAATAACTTGTCAACCATTTGCCTCCTAAACCCACTTTCAGCCTGCAAATGTCTTCAAATCAGTTTTAAAATGGTTTTATGACTTGTTAGTAAATTTAAAGAAAACAAATTACTTCCCTTATAAATGTTGCTCCTGCTTGTCACATAACAAATTCTTCTTAGCCAGTGATATATTTTGAAACAAATACAATCTCACCTGATAAATGCATATCTTCAGCAATTAAATGATTTCTAAATTTTCCCTCCAGTTTCTTTTGGATTTTTCAACATTGGTGAGGATTCAATGAGGATGGGTGGTGTCCACACCTCATTAATGTGATTTGCATTATTTAATGTGATTCAAAAATAAAATCCCCTCATAGTGTCAGTGAATAACTGACTATCCTATACTTAAATAGACAATGTCAGAGCATTAAAAAGAGAGTAGACTTCAAATCTTCAGAGAAATCTATGAGGATCCCAGCGACCACATGTTGGATGTTGTGTTGATATGATATCCTACGTTCACACATGAGTTAATGATGATAAGAAGAGAACTTTATGGCAGAAAAAAAATACAATAGCGCTTTCAGTTGCCTATCAAATCTTTTTTATTTAGTGCCCACGCCAAGTAAATAGCAGCAGCTTCACAAAGTTTGGAATTTATCACTTAAATATCAGGAACTCTATTTAATGTCCGACACCACTTGCTTATCATTTAACTTTTGGATATATAAAGGAGGTGCAGATTAAAAACAATACTTGACTGAATGACAAATAAAACACAAACCATTCAAAGAAGCCTTCATTAAAGATGATGCCTCAACCACTGGGGATATCTACAAGGAGAAGCTACTTGAGATGAAGATTTTCTACACCCAAAAGCTACCTATGAATCATATGTGAGTGGTTCGATGGAAGATAAATGAGGGTGTGATTGGATGATAATGTTGTTATGTTTAAATAGCAGCAGCTTCACAAAGTTTGGAACTCTATTTAAATAGCAGCAGCTTCATTAAAGTTTGGAACTCTATTTAAACATGGATTAGTGATATGCAAACCTTTTAAATGCTCCTATGAAATAATACATCATGCCTTCATAAAAAGGATAACAACACAAACTAATTGAGAGCATAAAAGAAAGATACATATCTATCCCATAGTGGATTGGTGCTTCTTTGATGTGGAAAGAAGCCCTTTCCCAACCCTTGATAATGCCAATGATGAGGATGCAATGGACAAAATCAGCTCTCAATGTGATGAGAGTGACTTTGCATGAGATTGTAGAGGATTTGTTGAAGAATGAAGCTTCCATTTATAGACTCTCAAGTTGAAAGAGTGTTCAAAAGAGAGCAATGTGGGATAAAGATTTGACCAATGAGATGAAGCCACTTGTCACCTTGTGAGTGGTTGAGGAATGTGCAAGTTTTGGCCAATGTGCCAAAGAGAGGGGGGATTCAAATTTGAATTTGATGACAAGATGAGTTAAATGCTAAGCTTGACTTGTGGAAGAGACATGTAAGAGCTTACTAATTTCTTTGTTGGATGTACATGCCAAATTGGGGGGAGATTCAAACTTGGAGAATATTCTCCCTTTATGCCAAGTTGAAAGTAAATAAAGATTTTGATAAATCAATTAAATGCAATTTCATGTGCAAGTGGCAAAATCTAGAGAATACAAGTGATTAGGATTAGCATTTAATCATGGATTAGATTAATTAAGATGATGTTAGATGTTTTTGACCCATTTGACTTAGATTTAGGGATTTAAATCAAATCAAAGGGAGATGTAAGGTGATAAAGATTTAGTTAAACAAATATTTGATTTATTTAGCTAAGGGGGATAATGATAGGATCAAATTAAATAAATTTAATTTATTTAATTTTAGATGGACGATCCTTAGAGATTAAATCAATTAAACTTGGTTTATTTAATTGATGGGTGAATATGAACTAATTAAATGAATGATGTCAATTTCACGTGTCTACACCACCCCCACAAAGAAAAATGATGATGGTAGAGATTTCTTACCCTTGGTCGAGTAGAGGCAAAATAAGCAATAAATAAATATTAATTGATAAGGTTACCTTAGGTATGACGCCCTTATTGAATTTATCTCACACCATAAGTTGCCACAAAGAGTTGATGGATAATGCATGAATTCCATTGAACACCTGCAAAATTTAGTCACATAATACAATAGATTTTTGTAACAAGCATATAGAGAATAAGTTGCATGTATCTTGATAATTTGTATATAGTAATTGCTCATAGTTTATAATAGATCATATATTCATTTGAAGAGGGAAAATTGTTTATATATGCCTCCCAATTGATTTTCTTAGACATAGGTTGATCTGGGGTCATTTTAAAATACTCAAGGCTGACACTTGAAGTTATAGATATTTAAAAAGCACATCCCTAGGACTAGGGAACCCACACCCGTGTCCAATTCTTTTTGGCTCCAAAAACTAGATATGTTGATGAATTTAATATATTTTCCCAATCTGTACTCAAAATGAACAAATTATTAATATAAAATAATTGTACATGCAAAATAGGGTGTCAACATAGTGTAAAATTGTTAGGGGTAACAATTTAAGACACTACACTTCCATTTTATTTGTCACTCCCACCTAGTCCCCTACATGACCTAGAAGGTCATTTATGACTAGTTTATTTCCCTAATTCCTAGAATAGTAGTTTTACCATTAAAAAATGTAATATTTACTTATTGAAGGAATATTTTCATACCATTTTAGGTAATAATGGTGAAAATGACCTAGATTTTCTATTTAATGCACAATGGAAAATTCTAAAACCTGTAGATGTGATTAGATTGATCCTTGAATGAATATTTATATAACAAATGTGGATATAAATAGGATTAAAATTAAAACATATCAAAGCTAATGTAACCATTAGGATGTTTAGAACCTAGTTTATTCACGTCATCTCTAGATTGCATGTTTAGTATATTTCACATGCATCTTTGTGTGAAAAATTGAGTGTCATTAATTCCCAAAGTAATGGTAGGCTTCCAAGTGGGTTTGTGGATCTTGAAGGGGAAATTTCTATGGAGAGAATTTATCATGACAATGGTTGGGGTATGGTGAGTCTATAGTACCATACAACCAAATCTCTCCGCCTAGACTAAAATTCCTTGTTAGATCTATAAATTTAAATTCTTCATTCATTGTAAGTGTTGGTTCTTTAGGTTTTGCTAGCTAGAATGTAGAATCATCGACAATTTCATTTTTTATCAATTTATCTACAATTAGAAGTTGCAAAGAGGTAGTTACTATAGAAGATAAATTTAAATAGTCATCTCCTTGGATGGTTGTCGATATTTTATATTTCTCTATGGTTAATAAGTGTGATGAAATCTCTCCTTATAAAATTTCTTCCACCAAAGTTGTTAGTGTATCTATAATGGGTATTTAAAAATGATGGAACATTTAAATGCATTACATTTTTACCATATGTGATGATTACCAATTATTTCAAAGAGGTTTTATTAAGTAGAACTTTTTATTGTGCATCATACCTACATTATTATTTATTTTACTTACTTGATATGGTTGGATACAACTTTGTTACCTAATAAGACACTGATTAGTGAAGACCTTGACCTTCCATCCTCATTAAAAATCATGAAAACTCTTCACTACTAGTTATAGAAAATGGAATAGATTAATACACTATTATTTATAATTTATTATTACAAACCATGAATAAATATTAAGTGGAACAAAATGTTATATTCTTTTTTAATCATTTCCAACATGTTTATGCTCTACTAATGTTTATAAAGTGTTAAAACAAACTATCTCAATGGATTATAATGTTTTTCACCCATAGATACATGTGTAGAGTATTTGAATCGGCTATAAAGAGGTCTATTATAGCTAGTTGAGATTAAACTAGTGATATTTATAGGGGTTAACCTTACATTTGGGTATAGATTTTATGAGATATTATTTATTCATTTTGTTTGATTTGAATGCCTATTAAGGCATACCTATAGGAAAACACTCCTGAGTTTAAGTTAAGCCCAAAATGAAGGAGATATTACCCCCTCTAAACATGGGTAAATACTTATCCTCAATCTATTAACAAACATCTATTTCATTCTCTTGAAGACACCCTTGGCCCTAAAGGTGTAACAATCATATTCTAGGATTGTAGAACCATGTTTTTGGGACCTAAAATATCCCCTTGAAATGCACCAATTATCTTCATGAAAAATGATAGATCTATTCAATTGTGCATATATTGTTGATAGTTGAATAAGTTGATGGTGAGGAATTGATATTTCTTGCCAAGGATCATTTTTTTTTACTAGGTAAAGGAAGCTAGAGTGTTCTCTAAGATTGAACTAAATTTTGGATACCATTAGCTTTACATTCATGAGACAAGAATTCATCATAACACATTCAATATGTATTATGGGTATTATGAGTTCACATTAATTCCATTTGAATTAAGAAATTATCCTTAAGTGCTTATGAGTTTGATGAATAGGGTATTTTTTACTTACCAAGACCAATTTCTCCTTGATTTTTTGGATGCTATTTTTATTTATTCAAGGATAGTAGAGGAAGTGAGGTCCACTCATGCCAAGTTCTTTAATTTTTGCATGGGCATCTAATTTATGGAAACCTAGCCAAATGTGAATTATTTCAATTAGAGGTGAAATATTTGGGTCATGTTATATTTGGTGAGGTTTACTTAGTTGATCCTTTGAATATTATAACTATTGTAGAATGGTCGTCACCCATGAACATTGTTGAGGTTTATTGTTTCATGGGATTAACAAGTTACTACTGTTGATTTGTTAGGGATTTCTCTAGAGTAGCAAATCTTATTACTTATAATAGAAAAGATAATTATTTTTTTCTAGAGAAGTGGAAGTTATCCTTTTAGCTTCTTAAAGAATAGTTGAATAAGACATTTACCCTTGTAGTACTTTCCCCTATAGTAAATTGTTTGGTTTGCACATATGCATTCTTAGATGTTTTAAGGGTGGTCCTTATGCAAGAGGGATAAGTGATTGCTTATAATTCATGGAAGCTCAAGAATTATGAGCTAAGTTACCCCGCCCATGATTTAGGGTAGGTAGGTATTGCACATGTAATTTTTTTATGGAGACATTATTTTGGGCCATTAATTTTAGATTCATACTAGTCATTGTAGCTTACAATATATACTCACTAAGTCAAGTCTCAATGTTGTTTAGTAGAATTGGGTATAATTTCTTCATGATTATGACTTCAATGTTCAATTCATCAATGGGAAGGACAATATAGTCATTGATGCCTTGAGTATGAGGCATCATAATATATCAATTTTGATCCTAAGTATGGATCTAAAAATTCATATTTTGGAGAAACTTCTAGAGGATCTATGGTGCTAGGAGGATATAGCATAGATTGAGTCATATAGAGCCCTTTTAGGTAGGCATTCTTCTTATTTGTTAGAGTCAAATTGACTATTGTAGTATCTTGGTCATATTTATGTTCCATTTTTAGTGATCTTAGAGTAGTTGTGATGTCTAAGGCATATCATGCCCCATATTTGGTGTATCCTAGTGTGATAAAGATGCATACCAATATTATATTTTTTTAATTCAATAGGAATGAGGTGTGATGTTGATTTTGTGGCTAGGTGACTAGATTGTTAGAGGGTTGTTGAATGAACAAGAAAAATGAGAGGGGGGTGAATAATTTGTATCCAATTAAAACATCAAAACCCTCAATAGTAATCAGATCCAAATGCATTCATCAAACCCT